>JALPQD010000155.1:4535483-4599390 GCA_023101885.1 Typhlomys cinereus | reverse complement strand
CCACACCATCTCTCCACAACGCTGAGAGGGATGGTCCTTACTTGCCAGACCAGCATGTCTGCCCAGTGTACACAAGGATGCCGACTTTCTCGGTCAGTATTCTATGTTTTATTCCAGGGCCTTCCCCGTCAGCTAGACAATCTCCTGTAAGTTCGCTCTGGGCTTAACCATTAATTCTCTACAAATGTGTCCAGAGCTCAAACCCTCGACCGTCAAGTTGACACCTGCGCCCAACAACGACAGTATCTAATTCAGTTTAACACATGAGTTCCATGTGATTAGAACATGCTATGCATGACTTTGAGACTTACGTTCATGATGTGGGTGAATCTGGCCACCAACCTAGACTGAATGGGAAGATCCGTGGTTTAAATCATATTTTGACGCAGGGTCAAAAATGCATCCAGCAGGAGAGCTTGAGCTAGTGATTAGAAGCAGACGTGAGAACGCATCTCAGCCCCTCAGCTGCTTAAGAAGTGCCACGTGTTCGACTACCGCAGGATTTTTCCTGTACTTGTGCCTGGAAATTAGCCAGCTAATTATGGATAATTATAATTAATATCTGAATTCATTATATCAAGGCATATTAATTGGAATTTGAAATATACTCTGAGCTGTCTTAAATTTCTCACACTAACAATCATCAGAGAATAATGGAAGCCTGATTGTATTAAATTAAGGGAAAACAATGAAACCTTAAAATAAAATTTGAAATAACACTGAATGCTTGTTACTGATGTCCCAAGAGCCCATCATCCAACGGATGGAGAGGTTTCTCCTCAGATGGCCAGGGCTTTGGCTCCTACAGAGGTTAGTGGCCTTGTTTCTTTGGACACCTCCTGAGGTTAGCGATCCTGCATCTTGGAGACTACCCTCTGCCTTGCCTGTTTCTTAGTTGTACAGAATTATATTTGCAGCGAGTGCACACACACACATACACACACACACACGCATGCACGCACGTACACATACAAACACGCACACACATACACATGCACACACACACTCATAGAGTGATGCCATTGCTGTGTTTACAGCAAGACACGGCGAAGCACCGCATCTTCTCCCAAACAGCAGGGGGAAGCCCAAGCTGCTTGGCATGATGCTGGGGGCTTCTCGGTCTGTGTTCCGCCATCTCCTTCTCTGTCCTCAATCGCATCAGCACGCCGATGGTTTTCTCTTCTACCACTTTGGACCAGTCCGTTCTTTCTTTTCTTCTACTGGTCCATACTAGCTCTCCTGTCTCTCCCTGGGGATTCCACGGTAACCTTCCCTGATACTAGCAAGTGGTGTCCGAGCCAAACACTGAGACCCTTACTGATGGAGCTGTGACTTCCCTCTCTGTTCACTTTGTATCCACACATTCTTTGTGGTGCCCACTAAGCACTGGGCTGACCTATGTCCCTGTCCCTTCCACTGGGTGGAACTCTGTCTAAAGTAACTTTTCCTCCTCGGTTCTCCACTTCCCCAAATCTGGGAAGACCCCTCCTACCAAACCTTTCTGAAAGGCTTCAGGCCAGACGAGTCCAGGATTCGTGGCTTATTTTCACTGTGGGGAGCTACGCATCCCACACGCCTGCTCTGCCTCACTCTTACCTCCCGAAGCATGAAGCCAAGATGACAGGCAGCGGCTCATTACCTTTGTGTTTCAATCCGTCATCCATCCATCTCTTCATCCATGCATCATCCACCTGCCCACCATCCATCCATCTCTTCTTCATCCAGGCTCAGCCATCCATCTGTCAGGCATCCCTCATCATCAATCAATACATCAGCCATCCATCAACTGTCCATCATCCATCTCTTCTTCATCCAGGCTCAGCCATCCATCTGTCAGGCATCCCTCATCATCAATCAATACATCAGCCATCCATCAACTGTCCATCATCCATCTCTTCTTCATCCAGGCTCAGCCATCCATCTTTCGGGTATCCCTGCATCGTCCATCCCCGTGTCACCAAGCCATACATCATTCATCCATCAACTGTCCATCATCCATCCATTATCTCTTCATCCAGGCTTCAGCCATCCCTGCATCATCTGCCCATCCATCATCCACCTGTCCATCACCCACCATTCAGCCCCTGTCCACCATTCAGCCCCTGTTCATCTAGTCATGCCTGATGTACATATACAGGATGTCGCAATTGGACTTTCTAAAATGTTACATTAGTAAGCAACAGGCAAAATACCCCGTGCTTTTGCTACATGGATTTTGGTTGTTTCCATCCTCTCTGTCCTTGTGAGTTTTACTGACACCACGTTGCCTACAAGATTCTTCTTACACTTTACTCTTTGAACCACAGACAGATTTTCTAAACCATCCATTTGTTCATTTCTCAAAACTGGCGATACCTTGACAATCAGATATTATCTTCTACTATAAAACTTATTTACTCAATTAAACTAAATTAATTTTATAAGTACTATAAATACTATCATAGACAGCTGATAAAAGAATAAGTTCTGGTTTTAAATGTCAGTAAATTAGCCTATGTTTGCATTTGTATGGTGTATATGTGTTCATGGTCACATGTCTATTCATTCCTGTGCCATATGGGTCTGTGTAGACATGTGTTCATATGAAGGCCAGAGGCCAATGTTGGATGTCTTCCTCAATTGTTCTTTACCAATTCTTAAGGTTTTGTTCACTGGGCCCAGAGGTCACTACATTGACTTGGCTGGTAGCAAACTTCAGTGTTCAGCCCATCTTGGTCTTCCCAGAGCTAGTGAGAGAGAGGGAGAGAGAGAGAGAGACAGAGAGAGACACACAGAGAGAGACAGAGATAGAGAGACAGAGACAGAGAGACAGAGAGACAGAGAGGGACACAGAGAGAGAGTGTGTAAAAGAGGGCACTTGAGTGTGTCTGAGGAAACCTAAGGGTGACATCAGGGTCATCTTGAATTGCTTTATCTCCTCACTACTTTGCTCTGGGGTTTCCCGGCTCCACTTTCCAAGGCCAGAAGTACACGTTGTTGCTGTGCTTTGCTTGTGAGACAAAGGCTGTAACCTTTCCTCCATTGGCGTGCCGACTTACAGGGTGCCAGGTCTTCATGTTTGCATGACAGACATTTTGCCACTGAGCCACTCTGCAAACCCCAGCATTAACTTCTTTTTTGCTGAGTGTAAAGACCAGGAGGTATCTTGTATGCCTTATGGTGTTACAGGCTCCTTGTAAAGAACCTCTCACTGTTGGCTCATGTCTTGTTGAAATGCTTTGCCAGGGCTGCAGTTCTCTCGTGGAGCCTCTGGCAGGCTGGAGGTCATGACTGACAGGTGTGGACTAGATGAAGAGCACATGGAGCCCGCTCAGCGTTCACTCTGGGTCTTCCGCAGTGCTGTGTGTGGGCTTTGTGCATTTCCTTCGCTCGGCAGGCGCCCTCAGCGCCTGTTCTCGGACATGCGTCCTCAGGTATGAGGAAGGTTCGTGGTGGGAAGCACTTCACCGGGCAAAGCCGCGCACTTACTTCTCTGGTCTGGAGCTATAGAATGCATTACATTGACTCACTGAATGCACACGCTTGCTCGCTTAATAGATTACGAACCCTTCCAGCTCAGCATACGTGCCCAGCACCTGATGTCCGAAGCAAATGCTTGCTGCGTGCTGCCCTGTGCCGTCCGAGGGGTGGGAAGTGAGCGTCCTGGGAAAGCGGAACAGAGTGTTTAATTTAGGGAATCAGAGCCATTGCTGCAAACATCAGACCGGATCAGCCGGTTCAGCGCCGGTTCTCTTTACACACGTGTGATCCTCCTGTGGATCCAAATGTCCCTGCTGAAAAGCATTACATTTTACCACCTTTCCAAAACGTCCCGTTGCTTAAACTGAAACATGCACTTAGGGGACAAAGCTCAGGATGTTTCGATTTTGATTTTGCAGTATATTTGCTGAGTGCCTTTTGGGAAAACAGTCGTTTTCTATCTTTCCTTGAATATCATATGGACCTACCTTATTTTTTTAATGGATTTAATATCGTGTTTAAATACCTAAAATGCCATTTGCTTAATAATTACTATCTTTCAGTGTTGAAGTTGGCCACGTCCAATGGCTGTGTCTGTGTGCTAAAATCTCTACTGGCTGATTCTTGGATAGAAAAAAATCTTATTTTTGCAATACTTGGTCTTAACTAAAAAAAAAAAAACCTAGAAGCACCTTATCATGACTATTACTGGCATGCATTTAAAAATCAGATTATCTTCATAATAACATTTTAGCTGGTGATGGACACACATTATGTCAAGGGGCAAAAGTCAGTCAGCAGCAGGGTCTCCGTGCTGAGCCCCAATATCCTGCTTTGAATTTGCTTCTCACGGAAAACGACTGGCTGAGTTAATGCCGAGAATGTATAGAGCCAGTGAGTGCTGACTTGCCTGGAATCTTAGCTTTCAGGTGACCACAGGACGCCGTGATGCTGAAGGCCAGAGCGCCCCAACCAGAAGGAGGGCGCGAGGGGAGGTGGTTCAGACCAGTGAAGTTCAGCCTTGACTTGTGACTGCGCAGGGGAGGGGTGGACAGAAGGGGAGGGGTTGTGGAGACAGAAGGGGAGGGGGCTTGTGGAGACAGAAGGGGAGGGGGCTTGTGGAGACAGAAGGGGAGGGGGCTTGTGGAGACGGTGGGGTGGAGGGTCCTCAGACAGGCTACACCAGCCATCTCACAGCTCTAGAATAGGGTCCTATCTATTCAAGGACACCATCTCCATCTCCTTTCCAGTCTTAAAAAAAAGTCAGGAGGAGAGATGGCTCAGGGGTCATGATTCTGCCTCAAAAGCAGGACCTGAGTTTGGATTCCCAGACCCATCTAAAAACCCCAGGTGGAAACGGCAGCAGCCTGCACTTCCGGTCCTGGAAGGAAGAACCTATGGGTCCCCAGAGCAGCGCGATAAGGAGGAAGAACCATCCAGGATAAACCCCGATGTCACTTTTAGACCTCCACAGCACACACTCAAGCGCATTCTCGTTTACCACAACATCCCCCACACGTGCACACCCACACGTGCAACCCCATACTCTACACTCAAAAATAAAGTCCAGTTCAGACGTATTTCAGAAGTAATCACAAAATCATACTGTTTGCTTCTAAACGTTTAAACTGAAGTGTTACCTGTGGTTTCACGGTGTGGGTCTCGTAGGTCTAAGCACAGGCGGCAGCCTTAGCTGTAGGGCCTATTACCCAGGATGCCGTGCTCCAGCATGCCAATTGTAATAAAAGCACCTGAATTCTCACATTCACTCCAGCTGTCGCTCATCATGGAAAATACCCTTTTCCTTTCAGACTTCGAGGATGGACCGTCAAAGAAGAGCTCTCTCTTGTTCATATTATGCACCAGGTTTTGTGGCCTCTCCTCCCTTAACGATGTTAATAACTCAGTTTCCCTGAGTCAAGAATATATAAAAGTGCAAGTTAGAACTTCAAGATCTTCATGCCTTCAGTAAGATAAATCAACTTTCCTCCATCTTTTTTCTGGCGCACCCCATATTTCAGAAGCACCTCCACTTTATCTCAGCTTTTACTCTCAAAGTAATGTGGTTTAGTTCCTTGTCTCTTTTCTAGTTACACAGAGCCAGCAAATGTCTGTTTTGCAAATCTGATACTTGAAGACATTCCCTTCCTTCTGCTCGTGGGTTGTAAGCTCCCTGCAGCCTGTTTCAGACAACAGGGCCGTTCAGTGTTTGACTTCGCTCAGGGAGTAAGTTACTGCCCATCGGCCTTTAATAACTCGTGGAGAGTTCCGAATCGCCAGACCCCTCCTTTGCATCTCGCTTGGCAGCATGCAGACTTTCAGGAGATTGTCTCTTTACACCAGAACGTTAGTCCTGCCACCCACCTACCCTGCCTAATCTCACTGGACCCCGGAGGCCTGGGCAGCAGGTGCTGAGAGCTGTGCGTCCTCTCCACTCCGCGATTCCATCCCTTAACTCACTCATCCAACTCGACTCACACTTAGTAACTTTTATTTAATAATTTTTTAAAAGCTTGCTTATTATTTTTTTAAAGTTTTTCGTGTGGAAGAATCAACTCTTGCCTCAAAACTGCCAGCCCTGCCAACCAGCTGACTGATTTGGAGTCTCGTGGCTGCTGCTTTGGCACAAGTGGGCAGCGGCCCCAAGGCCAGGCCTCTGCGTGCCGTGAGCGTGCACGGCCAGGTTCGTGAGGTGAGCAAGCCGTTCCTTCTGAAGGTGACATCACCAGCCGTCCCACTCGCGCACACTCTCGTTCTCCTGGCTCCTACAGCAGCAGACAGACTCCAAGCAGCGACCTGGCCTTAGGACACCCGCACGTAACGCATCCTGACTGGGCCCCGCCCGTCACACGGGAGCAACTCGCCAGGCTCTGGAGTTGTTTAAACCTAGGCTGGGGCTTCAGACTCGATGTTCTTTGCCCTTATCCCACAAGTTACAGGAGAGTTTGGAATTTTCTCAGAGTTAAGAGCTATTTCCTCATTTGCTCTAGGACAAGCAATTTCTCTTTTCCAAATGATCCCCTGGCCCCCACCGGAAATCTGTCGACACGAATACCCTGCTGGGAAGGAACATTCACTGGTAAAGTTATCAATTCCCCCAAAACACAAGGAGCATGATGGCATCTACCATTGCTGGGCACTAGCAGTAAAAAATACTTTGCATTCTGCCTCCTTTACTTGAGTCGCTAGGGAAGGGCCCCGATGTTTAAGCAAGGAGAGTGTTTTAATAAGCAAGACGATTTAGGTAGGAATGGAAGCGCTTACCTAATCTCACGTCTACCCACTGGCTGACATGCATGTGTGGAAATTGCTCCTGTTTGAAGTTGATAAGGAACAGAAAATGTCAGCATGTGAACAAGATTGGCTGGGAGCCCTGCGCGATGCGAGACTCCACGCCCTGCACGATGCGAGACTCCACGCCCTGTGGGGGTCCCAGGCCGCCCTGTGGGGGTCCCAGGCCGTCCTGTGGGGTCCCAGGCCGCCCTGTGGGGGTCCCAGGCCGCCCTGTGGAACCACTGCAAGCTGCAGGGAAAGTCAGGTCCTCGTGTGTGCGGACGTGCTGCTCCACATCCAGGCGCCACCTGCCCTGTCCAGGCAGTGGGGTTAGCCCTCCAAGGTCAGCAGTCTGACGTCTACGCTTTAAACAGAAACTGTTATGTTATGAGATCCTTTAAATACTTAACCCGCAGACTTGCTCCCACTTGTTTCAGTTGGGGGGGGTAATTCATAATCACCCGAAGCCATTTAAAGCATTTTTGATTGATTACAATTTAAGAGAGAACTTGTTTTTTTATTTTTTCAGTTATAAACCTCTTCGTTTCTCAGATCAGCAAATCCTGTTTTAGACTAAAATTTGGTGCCGTTTCTGGAAGGGGAGGAGAGACTGTTTAACCAGCTCACACCTCTTTGTGGGTAGTGGCAGCCTCAAAACCTTTAGCTCAGCAGTTACATGGAATCCCTGTGAACTTTCCCAAGCTAAGCAGCTGCGGCAACACCCTTCCTCTTCAGAGTGTTCAGCATGGCTGGCTAAACTCCCATGTAACAGGATAAAGTCTCTCTCTCCTGTCAACTGTCTTTATCTCCTGCATGTCATTAGGAAATGTTCATGGTTGAAAACAGCTCTGAAAGACACACTTACAGCTTCCAAACTATCTGAGGCTAGATTAGGAGCCATTTGAACCAAACCCAGCAGCGGAGAGAAGTCCTGGCTCTATAGCTCTTCAAGAGACCCAGGTCTCCCTTTGGAGACCAGCAAGAGCCACCAGGGCCCCATCCCCACTCCCCATGGGTGCTTTGGAAACATGCAATGCCCTCCTGCTTCAAAATGGTTTTACAGTGACGTCATGCCAAGCCAAAGTCAACAGTTCCTTGATAGGCACTCAGAAAACCTTGTAAGCCTCTGCGCTGGTCCCACCAGCCTGGCAGAGCAAAGGACCGGCAACTGTCTCCAGCGGAGAGATCCCTGCGGACACTGCCCAATCGCGGCGTCCCCTGGCACACACACCAAGCAGGAACAGCGCACGGAACCCCGAGGGAAGACACGGCACACACAGGCAAAGGTGGGCCAGACACGGCCAGGCTGCGGCCAGATGCAACGGGCTGTGTTTCTGTGGGGACGAGGTACTGCTGGCAGTTAAGCAGCCAGACATACTTCGTGAAGGTGTGCGGATTCTGCCCTGTGTCTGGACTAGAGGAAGGAGGCTCGATAATGTCTACAAAGAGGAAGAAGGAGAGAAGAAAAACATTGTGTGCATTAATCGTCCGCGGACAAACGTGAAGACAGCAGGCATGCAAGACACCCTGGGGAGGGCGAGGCCTGAGGTCTCTGGCCCTGGAGACCAGCGGTCAGGATCCTGTTTCTGAGCTGTGCACACCCTGCCGCTGGCTTTGCTGTAGGGTCCTCTTGCTGTGGGCTGACATTTAGGGGACATGGCTACAGTTAGTTACACATCAGGCATCAATCACCACGCAGGGCTTAGGCGCCGACTTCGGAGACCTCCCGCTATAAGGTCCTCACGCCTTCCTGCTGGGAGCTGCGGAAGTCACAGAGCGTGCCTTCTGGGAGAGTTGGTGCCGCTTCCCTGAAAACCGTTTAATCAATTCTTAATGGGAGCGAAACATTCAGGTCATGTGTAAGATCCAAATGATCCTAAAATGTCATCTTGAAGATCCAGTCATGGCTCATGAGCCTGACCACAGACCTATGTTAGTGAGTGGCCCAGTGTGTCAGAGTAAAAAATGAACATTTACATACACACCAGTACTATGTACACTCATGAACATACATGCAAGTGAGTGCTGACCACAAGCCACGGCTTCCAACTCCCAAATGTAGTTACTGTGCACGTGGACACACACAGTTACCTGAGATGTGCAGACTATCTGCAAGGCGTTGCCGTATATCCCAGAGACAGAGACCGTGATGGACATCTGACATACGCAAGGGGGTGAAGATCCCAGATGTAATTGGCTAATTACAACACAACTCATCATTGACTTTTTCAATTGAATTTTCTAGTGGGCATCTGCCAGTAAGTTGCATAGCCCCCTTTTCCAGAGTTCTTTCCTGCTTGTGTTCACGATGCTATGTTGCTGGTCACCATGTTGGCAGGAGGGGCATCGACAGGCGCTGATGGACTGGGCAGCACCACAGCCAAAGGCGAGATGGAGTCAGTCTCCCTGCCCAGTCTGAAATGCCAGTCCGCTCTCCCTGCGCCCCTGCCAGGGGAATACCGCTCAGCAGGGATTGGGTCTTACCACGCCAGCGATGTGGTCTTCTGCAGGCCTGCTTGGAAGCTCGATGCGAGGGAATTCTATGTAGGGCTGCTAGAGCTCCTTTCTCACGCGATGGCCTCAGCTCCCTGCCGCCTCACTTTCTCAGGCCCCCTTTTAGTTTCATGACCTTTCCTAATATCCACACACACAATCGAGAGTCCAGCGTGCAGACGAGATAACTGCATAGCACTTTAAATCATGTCTACTCATTTATTCAGGATATTTCTTTTAATGGCTTATGCTTTACAAGTGGTCTAGGGTTAGGGTTAGCCCTATCACTGTCAATCCAGAATGAGATGAACTTCATTTTGCATGTGTGTGCACGTGTGGTCTGCTTTCATACATATGCACGTGTGCTCTGTGTGTGTGTGCACGTGTGTGCGTCTGGAGGCAGTGGCTGGCGTCAGGTGTCTCCCGCACCTCTCTCTACTTCATCGAGGCAGTTCTTTTGCTAACTTGTAGCTCGTTGACTCCTCCAGCTTGACTGGCCGACTTGCTGGAATCCTGCCTCCTGCTCCCAAGTGCTAACATTACAGGTGGCTCCCGCCCCTTCACATGGCACTGGAGCCCAAACGCCAACAGCCATGTGTGCCAAGCAAGCTCTTTGCCTTCTGAGCCATCGCCCCAGCCTCTGAGTATTTTTAATAAGAAGGAACTGCAATGTCAGGCAATTCTATGCACCTGAGCACCTGTATAATGCATGCTGACAATCTGCTTTGTTAGTATCACAGAGCCGGGTCAACGGAAACGTCCCCGCAGAAAGAGAACAAGGTGAAAGTCTTCAGGCTAAACAAACTGAGTGCGACGTGAGAGCTGAAGCCAGAGACGCACAGCTCCCCGCTTCTCCCAGCACCGACAAGAGATGCTGTGGAGCAGAAGTGACGTGCGTGTGTGCACACGTGCATGAGAGGATGTGTGTGCCTGTTTGCGTGCTCATCCATGCATTCATGTACACACGTGTGTATGCAGGTGTGCACATACATAGTCTGCACGCGTGTGCACATGCGCCTGCGTGGCATGTGTATGTATACATGTTCATGTGTGTAGCCCACACCTGTGTATATGTGCATGTGTGTGTGTTTAATTTGCACGATCTTGTGGCGTCTTTCTCTGACGATGTACTGGCAAAACCAGCTCCATGCACTTTGAATTCACACCCTCACCCTCCTGAGACGGACGGCATAAAGTCATCTACCAATGAACATACTTTGGAAGTCAGTTTTAACTTGATCCCATGCGCTGGCTAAGGCCCTGGCCCAAAGGATCCTTCAAAATGTCCGACACAACTGACAAAGACCATCCTCAGATCTGGACCGGAAGACGCCCTTGGCCAGAGACGCTCTCAAACTGCAAAACAATGGGTCTTATTACTCGCTGCAGTCACAAATCAGAAATGCAGTCACTCATTAGACAGTGCGATTTGAAGTCATCAAGAAATTTTAAAGTATAGGAGCACTGATAGTTTCATTTAATTCTATTAATTATAAAAATTAAGAAAAATTTCAATGAAAATCCTAGAATAGAATGATTTTCTAAAAGACATGGACAGTGCTCTGTGGCAAGGTGGCAGGAGAGCCCCCAGAGAGCCCCCAGTTTGTTTATGAGTACTATGTTCTTAAGTTGAAGATACACTCCTATAAAACCATGAAAATGCTAACGTTAGTTTAAAACTTATTGTAAGCACTTTCATATAAGCTTGGGGTTTATTCTTGCCAGGAGGGATTGTGTGAGACGGAAGAGATGAGACCACATCGAGGCCCCCTCGGGAGATCTGTTCAAGGGCAAACAATTCAATGGGGAGTCAAGAGGGAATTCCATGTTCAGTAATTTGAGCATCTGAGCCTCAATTTTTCCAGCTGGGTTTTGTTGTTTAGAGTCTGCAATGCGGATCTGAGAACTCATTGAGAAAGACAGACTCCATGCACAGGTTCTCCATGAAGGGGGCAGGAACGAAGACTGCCCCACTCTGCCAGAAGGGTTTCCACCGAGCCGCGACTGTGCTTGTTCAAGTGAGGCTGCATGACGTATGCAGGAGTCGCGTTGTCCCACACAGAGGTTGTGAACGCACACGGGAAACGTGCGCCATGAAGGACACGTCTGCAGCTTCAGCTTCACAAATGATACAAGGCGTGATTTGCTCAGGGGAGTCCTGATGTTTAGTCGTCCTGAGGAGGTGACTTTGTGGGCAAATAATGGGAGGGGAGTCGAGTTAATCATTGGGAGATAAAAATGTAAGTGTCTATTTCCACGAGCCCTGCACGTGAGTGAGCAGCTCACCAGGCACAAAGAAGGGCTCGTGGGCATCGTACCTCCCCAGAGACCCGGGAGGCGCTCATGAGGTACCCCGCCTCCCCAAGAAGCTTGAGAGTGTGTGTGACCTGGGGAAATGAGAGTGGCCTCTCTCAATGCTGTGTCCATTGACACAAGGTCCATGGGCCAGCAAGGACACACACACACGCGCACACACACACACACACACACACACACACACACACACACACACACATGCTTCTCTGTGTTCCAGCAAGGACACATACATGCAAATATGCTTCTCTGTGTTCTAACAAAGACACACACACACACACACACACACACACACACACACACACACTCTTCAGGCCGCCCATATGAAAATCAGTAGGTGACACTTGCACAAAAGGCACAAAGCAAGGACACGGATTGGCAGACGCTTTTCACTGAAGTCGGTGCGCTGGTGCTGCGTCAGGTAGTGCAGGAAGGAAGTGACTCAAAGTCACTGTTCTGAAGATCTAAAGCCACCATAAAATAAACCCGTAAACCAGAACACTGAGCCACACGTGCCTGCGGGAAGCAGAGCAAGAGGAAGCTCCTGAAGTGGGGTTCGCAGGAAGCAGAGCAAGAGGAAGCTCCTGAAGTGGGGTTCGCTGATGCCCTATCAGCGGCTGGGAAGCAGGCATCTGGGCTCTGCCAGGACCCGAGTCAAACCAGACCAGGCCTGTGCCCACAGGTGTGCCTAGGAGCTGTGGACGGATGTGCCCAGCCCAGGGTACCCACAGTCAACTTCCATTGAAGTGCCTGCTTTGTAGACCTGGGAGACGACGGAAGACATCTTAAGTGAGCGGCCCACGCGAGTGAGCCCACGCGAGTGGGCAGCACGCAGACATACATGGGGAAATGTGCATGAAATCAACTAAGAAAGCTCATAATCCTCAGTTCCAGAAGGGCGACTTTCCCACAGTGAAGCAAAGTGGAAGAGTGTCTGCTGAAATACATTAATAAACATTTTCCCCTGATTAAAGTAGCAAATCCAAGGCATGTATCAAGTGCCTGGACTGAGATAAAAGTTTAGAGTGTAAGTTTATAGATCCAGAGCTAACATCTATTTTGCGAGTAAAAACACACTTTTATCCTCTGATGAGTTTTCTTGTCAAATAGTGGACATACATTCTAGCACACAGAGAACGACTTAAAATTAAACTCCTCTTCGCATCTCTAAGCAAATGATAACAAGTTTAATGTTTTAAAAAATCTAGTCTGATTAATAGTTGAAACTGACTTGATCCACTAAGTGTATCATGGACTTTTTAAACTCTTCAGAGACCACAGATTCAAGATTTCAGAAGTTGTTTAGCTAGTGTCTGATTTCTGATGCAACAATAATTATTATTATGTTTATTAAAATTGGTGCTGACTCTTAGTGTGTCTGGGCATTTAGCATGTCCCAGGCTCTTAGCATGTCCCAGGCTCTTAGCATGTAGCAGGCTCTTAGCATGTACTAAGCTCCTAGCATGTCCCATGCTCTTAGCATGTAGTAGGCTCTTAGCATGTCATAGGCACAGGTTCCGATGTCTCACACGTGTTCACCCACTTTATTCGCTAACCACCTGCAGCAGATGCTATGATTCCGTCTCCATTCTCAGGAGAAAGCAGAACAGAGAGGCTGAGTTAATGCCGCGAGGCGTGAGAACGAGCAGCAGAGAGCCGTGTCTCGGCCTTCTGCTCCGACCTTCCAGAAGTTGTTCCCTGTCCGCCGTCCTCTCTGATCACCTCGGGAGAACGTTCTAGGCCGGGGAACTGGCCTTCCTCACTGCTGTTGACTTTCCCATCACAGGGTCAGCCTGCAGGGCGCAGCCTCCGTGTCTGTCCCCCGGTGGGAAGCAGCCCTTTCCCTCATGCCACGCCCCGGAACTTCTGCACCCCGGCACCCGTGAATTTCCCTTGACCGCCTCATATTCTGACCAGCACCAAATACGTGGCCAGCGGCTGTGTGAGGCTGGTTCCCCAGGGCAGCAGAGGCCTGGGCCTCAGGCGGACACACGCGTGATCGGAACCCTGGGCCTCCAGCCTCACCCGGACACACGCGTGATCAGAACCCTGGGCCTCCAGCCTCACACGGACACACGCGTGATCGGAACCCTGGGCCTCCAGCCTCACGCGGACACACGCATGATCGGAACCCTAGGCTCCAGCCTCACCCAGACACACGCGATGTTTCGAGGGCCCAATCCGAGCTGCTGGTCTCCCTGCTAGTATTTAGCTTCTGAGCTGTGGGACTCTTTCTTGATGGGCCAGCGTGCTCTTGTGTTGAGCTGCAGAAGCTTCCAGATTGTTTCTTGTTGGTCATACCTGTGGCCTCAGAATGATATGGGCCAGGAGGGTGGGTCACCTGAGACCACTACAGGACAGAGGGGTAGTTCTTTCTTATTCTTTGAAACTTTCACACACAAACAGAATGAATTTGTGTCTTCACCCAGCCCCCTCTCTCGCAGCCTGTTCCCTCCAGTCCTTCTAGCATCTTCCTCCAGCTCCTGTGGGTCTCTGCACAGTCCACAGAGATCCGTCTGGGACGCCTGTACTAGAAAGTTCGGGGCATCTGTGGAGCTACACGTGGCTCACCAGTGGGCAAACGTACAGTAGTGTGCATGAAGCAGGAGAAGAGAGGGTCTTCAGGATGTCTTAGACTGTTTTGTGGAAAACGAGGCTCACGTAAGACAAGGATTTTTCTTTACCAAATGTTGGGGTTTTTCCCAGCTCACGGAATTCTGCTGATGCAGGCTGCTCAGGAAGCATTAAGTTAAAGGAAACACTGACCTGTCGGCCACCCCTTCCCTGGCCACGCCCTCCCCGACCACGCCCTCCCCGACCACGCCCTCCCCGGCCACGCCCTCCCCCGGCCACGCCTTCCTATAGCTGTGCTAATCACCCTCTATCTCTGCATAGTCGGCCAGTTCCTCGCCCGCCTGCCACGAAGCCTCTTCATTGCCGGTATTTCGGAAGGTCGCACTTGATCCCCAGTGGCTATTTTACCTTTGTGCTGGGCTAGGAAAATGCTGGGTGTCACCTTTCGGACTGTTAAGAGCTGTGACTGTGCTGTGGAGACACAGCAGAAACTAACCCGCTGGTTGCCATGGTTTCACGCAGCCGATCAGCTCCCGGCCTGCCTAGAGGCTCCATCCTTTGCACAGAGAGAGAAGGCACATGGGGCCTGAGACGCAGACTGACATAGGTTGAGCCAAGGCAGACGCAGAAGACAAATGCCACCAAGAAAAGCCACTGCCCACTCGCACTCCTCTTTACTGGCACCTATCAATCATGTGCCAGGCCCACGGGCACTGGAAAAGCAAGACAGTTCAGGGGTCACACCTCTGCCTCTAGAGAAGACACGCATGACCTGAGACTCGTGTGGCCGTGGCTCACGCCGGATAGCTCAGGACTGGCTCTCACGCAGCGCGCTCTGTCCTCCAGACTGGTGGGGAAGTCGAGGAACCTAGAAGGGGGGGCAGCTGTCCCGTGTCCACACAAAGGAAGCCGAGAGATGGATTCCTGTGCTCAGCTTCCTTTGTCCTCATCCAATCAGGGCCCCGCTCTGTAAAATGCCGTTCCGCGGTCAGGGTGGGTGTCCCCTCTTTTGGTAATATCACCTAGACGATCCTGGCAGACACGCCCATCCGTCTGTGTTCGTGGTGGCTATAAACCCCGCTAAAGCGGCCATCGCAATCAACCAGCACAATCCCAAGCTTCAGGAAAGACCTTCGTACAAGGCCACAGAGTCTCTGGGTCTCAGACACACATTGACTGAAGTTCCACTCTGCACAGACACTCATCTGAGACGTAAGAGGAGCTTGTAGACACGTTAGATTTCTGAAATGACTGCCCCATACAGAACACACCTCAGATTTCAGCCAACACACATGTTCTCATTCAATCCCTACCAGGCTGTAAATAAAGATGGAGGAAGCGTGGTCAGCAACATGGGAGGAATTAGAAGAAAAGAATTAGCTACTTGTGTAGAAGAGCACGGAATGAAGCCAAGTGGATTCACAGTCAGAACAGCTATTGTCTTCATCTAGGAAGCCTGAGTTTTCCCCAAGGATTAAATTACAGCCTGTTAGTGCCTTTAGTTCTTCACCATGTGCAGCTACAGCACGCACAGCCGTAGGTTTTAGTAACTACCGGAAGCTTCTTCATGGGGCTTCTGAGGATTTCAAGATTGCAAATGGGCAGGTGCTGTGAGATGCTCTTCCCTCAAACCCGCGCATCTCTCAGCACTTCAACACATTGGGGCGAAGGAGAAGCCAGGGACCCAGCACTCACTAAAGCTTTGTCCCACGAGATGCATGGCTGGCCTGTCCTCAGACCAACCTGGGTGCAGTTGTCTGTCACATATCACACTGAGATATGATGCTACCGATCACTGATGTGGGCGATATGGAGTTTTTAAGATGAATAATCAATAATCAGTTCCCATGTACACACACAAGCACAGACTGATACACACATATGTATTGTATGAAAATGCACACCATACGTACAGATATAAACTATATATACATACGCATGTGCATGCACACATGTCTGCGCAATATGTACATGTATGTGCTGATGAAGGACAGCAGAAGGTGAAGGCTGAGGTGAGGCAGCTGTGGCTACGGCATTTTCTGCACAGGACAGCACTTGGGGGGAGAGTGTCCGAATGGCACGAGGCGCCATGCTCTAAGGATGCCAAGAGCCCAAGTGGGTGATGCCAGTGGGAGATGCCTTGCAGGGTGATGTCATGACCTTGCAAGGTGACGCCACAGCCTTGCATGGTGACATCACGGCCGTGCAGGGTGACATCACTTTGGAGACTGCTCAGGCTCCATTCACAGATGAGCAAGCTGAGGCTCCCACAGATGTGGTGGGGTGGCATAGCAGCAGGGTGGGATTAGAGGAGCTCAGGTTAGCCCACCATCCCCGGAGCTCAGGCTAGTCCACCATCCCCGGAGCTCAGGCTAGCCCACCGTCCCTAGAGCTCAGGCTAGCCCACCATCTCTGGAGCTCAGGCTAGCCCACCGTCCCTGGAGCTCTTGCACAGGTGGTGCCCTGTTGCATGTGAATGTCATGGTTTGTTCGCCCATGCATGCCGGCCTGGCCCCCAATGAAGTAGGGAGACCCCTGGAAGTAGTGTGGCTCACAGATCTGAGCTGGGTTTCTTAACGTTAGTGCACATATGGAAAGAGATAAGGCGTCTCTACGGCCCAGGCTGAATGAATGCTTCATCTTGGGCTGCATATGAAAGTCTTTATTTTAAAGCTTTTTTCTTGCTGTTGAAAATCGAAGTAGGAGCAAAAGGGTTTTGCTGTGCGAAATGAACAGCGGCAGCTCACCAAGCGATGCGCGTCCTGACAACGGTTTTCTCTCCTCCTTCAACTCAGTTATGAAGTGACTTACTGAAGCAAAGGACAGCCAATTGTACAGGAGGAAAGGCCACTGGGCACCAGCGTGTCCTGGGACACTTGTGATTTCAGGTAAGTTTGATGCCAAGAACAAAGAAAGATTTCCCAAGCCCGGTGCATCTGAATTTTGCTCAGTCTGAATCTGAAGAAGTCAGATTTGAGTGAAATATTGGTTACGATTGAGTCTTACCCAGATCATGGATTTCAGAGAGTTGTGGAAGCAAATGGGTAAGTTGGACGGAGTGTGTGCATGTGTGTATGTGTGTGTGCATGTGTGTATGTGTGTGTGCATGTATGTGAGTGTGTGTGCATGTATGTGAGTGTGTGTGCATGTATGTGAGTGTGTGTGCATGTATGTGAGTGTGTGTGCATGTATGTGAGTGTGTGTGCATGTATATGCAGCAGCAGTGTGTGTGTCATAGTTGGGCACAGTGTCAACTTGATGGTTGCAGGTTTGAGCTTTGGGCACATTTGTGGAGCATTAGTAGTTGAGTTGAGCCCAGAGCGAACCTGCAGGAGATTGTCTGGCTGCTGGAGAAGGCCCAGCCCATGGTGGGTGGGATTAGGCCCTGGATAAATCACAGAGAGCTGGTTGAGAGAGTTGGCGTCCTTCTGTTCACTTGGCCTGACATGCTGGTCTGGCAAGTAAGGATTGTCCATCTCTCAGCCGTTATGCAGTGATGGTGTGGCCAGTTCCCTCGGCCCTGGTGTTGGTGTGTGTTCTCCCTTCAAGCTGGACTGAGAACTGTAACCAGACTATTGTAAGGAAATAAACCCTTGTTCCTTTAAGCCTTTTGATGGTCATTTATCAGCAGCCCTGCAGGCTGACTGCGATAGTGTATGTGTGTGTATGTGAGTGAGTGTTCACGTGTGCACGCACAGTAGTGTGTGTCTGTATCAGACGGCACGGTGTACGCCGTGGAGGAATCACCCTGGGTTGCTCTCCCTCGTTTCTGTGCTGCTCTGGGGTTTCCCAGGCTCCACCTCCCAGCAGTGCAGCCACTGCCGTTTCCACCTGACGTTTTACACGGGACCCAGGATTCAAACTCAGGTTCTTCTGCTTGCAAGGCAGAGGCCTAAGCCCTGAGAATACCTCTGGCCAGTATGTTTATTTGTCTCACAATTGTGAGATTGAGTAAATAAAACCTCTTTTCTGAATCCAGTTTACTCAGCTGAAAGGCTGGCAAAATGCCTTCAAGATGAAATTCGCTCGTCAGTGACCCGGAAATCACGGTCACCTCTGTACAGATCGTGATGCAGCTCCCGGCATGCAGCGGGCCTCACACAGCCGGCACTTGCAGTCGTGTGACTTGGGTGGTAGGCCATGCACTAAAGCATTACAGTCATGATTCTACCTGCAGCGCTCAGGACACTGCGATGGATGCAGAGCAGCGACTGCGGTGACTCGACCCCAAGAACATGGACGCCCCACCCCGGACTCCACGGGACACAGCAGTGTCCGTGGACGAGCGTTTGCTGGGACTCTCCCTGGCTCTTGGTCACTATGTGGCAGGTCACCCAGCACGCCCCAGGCTGCAGCGGCTGCAGCGCAAGGAGCAGACTCAGCCTGCGCTGTACCAGAGCTGCCTGGCAAGGCAGAGCCCCGCTGCCAAGCCGGCCTCCCGCAGCAGCAGCCCGGAGCCTGTAGCTCCTCTAGGCCATGTCTGCTGCTAGGACAAAACCAATCCAGGGAGATGGAGCTTGGGGTGCAGCCCCCAGTTCCCAAGGGACACAGCCAGCATGGAGGGAAAGCCCTGGAAACAGCAAGGAAGACAGGGCTACAGGAGGCGAGATGGGCTGACCTTCCAGAGGGAAGTCACGTTTCCATTTCCTGTGGACTTGAGGAGGTCACGGGCCAGAGCCAGCCTGAGACGCCCAGAGGAACTGGGCTTAGGAGATGAAGACAACTTCCCCACAGGTATATTTTATATTTTGAATTCTAAGCAGCTTTCCGATGGCAATATCGGGCTTTTATCTTTCTTGGGACGTTGTCATTCTGCATGGACGGTCCTGACTTCACATTATTATTATTCCCTGGTTGCATTGACTCCGTGTCTGTGCAAGGAGCCTGGATCTGAAGATGTGACAGATGAGCCACCACGAGGAAAATAACTCTTCTTAAAACACTGATCCACTAGATCTTCAGTCTTCAAGTGCTACTAATCGCTAACTTATTTAATCCGAATGTGTGGTTCTTAAGTGATAGATGAACCAATCTATTTCAGTCTACGAGAATCCTGGATGCCTCTGCAGGAATCATCCATGGGGGCGTTAACCGTTCAGAGCAGCCTGGAGAGGTGTGTCGTAAGTGTGATGCACCCCGTCACTTCCACGTGCTGGAGAACTTGTCACTTAAGTGACCTATTAGTGGAGTTGGAGGGCTGGGGCCTTTGGGAGGTGACTGGGAGGGGGGTCAGCCCTCGCAGGTGGACAGATTCACGGAACGGCGGTGAGCAGCTGGAAAGGTCTCCCTGGGGTAACTGGTGGGAGACTAGAGCCATGTGATGAGCTAAAGTAGGGGAGCGGTTTGTGATGGGCAGCTGGGCTGCTGGGCTGGGCCCACCTGCCATGCGGTGCCCCTCCTGCAGGGTCTCTGCAGCGGAAGGGTCTCCCAAGCCGTGGCTCCTCTAGACTTTGAAGCCTTTAGAACTGGAGGGAATCAACTTCTCTTCTTGACGTAATGCAAGTCTCGTGTACTCAGACGCAGTCAAGGAAAGCGGCCCAGACCGAGGACTTGATCCAGCAGGTTCACTGGCGGGAGAAGCTGAATGTGGAAACACAGGCGGTTGGACTCAGGCTGAGTCCACGCCCCAGCATCAGCTTTGGTCCAGTCACTCAGTGTTCAGCCAGTGGCTCTGGGGAGGTCTTGGGTCGGGGGCAGCCTCAGTCTAACAGAGTGAGAAGACAAAGAGGACACCCACGCACATCACCACCGAATGGCTGACACGCTGACTAGTCATTTCCAGCCGCCTCTGAGCAGCCACCGGTTCAGACAGAAAGAAAGGACAGTCTGAAGGCGCCGTGGGTCTCACGTGCTATTCGTGAATCTAGCTGGTTTAGTTCAGGACAACTTCTCCGAGCGTCAACTGTGGCTGAGAGGTGGACAGCTGTGTCTAAGGACTTCCTGTACTCCTGTAGTAGCCTGACGTAGTCTCTGGGTTTCACGAGTCACAGCGCCACGCCACCCTGGGGTCAAGGGTCCCTCAGCTTCCTCTGCCAGCCGCAGCAGGTGGTTGGGGAAAAGCGGGTCGTCAGCGCTCTGCCCCTGGAAACAGGTCTCCAGGCGCGGAGGTCTGGCCCTGACATAAACCCCCTCTGGCGGCCGCGTGGGCACCGAGCAAACTTTGAATTCTGACCAGAAGGAATGAGCGCTCGCAGATTGGAGGTGCCTGGTTATGGGCAACTCATCAGGCTGGACAACCTAGTAAATACACTCCAGCCCCTCTGGGGGAGGGTCTCCTTCTGAGGGGCGCCCAGGCCTCTCCGCAGGTCCTGCCACCCCCTTACCCCCCACCCCGGGCCTTTCTGCGGCAGTGGTTTCCTATTGCCTGCACCTGTGTTTGTTCACAATCAGTCATGCTAAGCGAGGGACACCCCAGGGAGCAGAGCCTGTGTAGAGATCTGCTGTCACAGAGATCTCGGGGTTCAGAGTTTCAGGAGAGAGGAGACAGCTGCGTTTGAGGGACTGGCCCCATGTGCATGTACCACCGGCTCCTGGTGGCTGTTTCTAGGCGGCACCCCCTCCCTGTCCGGACGTGCCACCGGCTCCTGGTGGCTGTTTCTAGGCGGCCCCCTCCCTGTCTGGACGTGCCACCGGCTCCTGGTGGCTGTTTCTAGGTGGCACCCCCTCCCTGTCTGGACGTGCCACCGGCTCCTGGTGGCTGTCCTGGCAGCCGGCATCCGGGGGTGAGTGAGGCACGGGTCAGATGCTGCCCGCGGCTCTTCATCTCTGTGTAGAGCAGATTGCTGCAGACCCGGCTGGGCGCTTCCTTGCGTTCCTGCTGCCGATCGCATTGTCCCTTCAGAAATAAACCGCGGCCCGGAAAGGAGCCCCGCGAGGCGCTGCGGCCCTGGGGTGGAGCTAAAAGCGGCTCCCTTGCGCCGCGTGGCCATCTGGTGCTTACATCAGCTCGCTCTTGTTTTCAATACATATTATTTGCGGCTCTGGAGCGCGGGATAACACCAGTCTCCTCCGTACAGCAAGCACTGTCAACATATGGTGACTTAAATAAAAGGAGCTAGTCGCTTCGCACGAGTCTGTGGGCCCAGGTGGAAGCGCGGACACTGCACGGGAGAGTCTTATGCTGCAAGTGTCCATGTCCTCACGCTCCACTGCCTGAGAGGCCGGCAGTGACCCCCACTTTCTGACCTGTTTGGCCAGGCTCCACCTGCCCGTCAGCAGCAAGACGCTGGCCAGTCCCCAGCATCTGATGCTGCATTTCTGGCCACATTCCTCAGGCTCCTCCACCCTTCAGCCATATCACACCATCCTTGCCTTCCTTGCCGGGAGCTCGGGAGGTCTGCTCAGACAGGACCCCCGACCCAGCGCTTCTCTATGTCTTCTGCCCGAGGCTAGACGCCAGCTGGTGCCCGCATTACTCCCTGTGACCACACGCCACACAGAAGCTGAGCCTCCCATGCCAGAGAGGGCCACACTGAGCCCCCCCCATGCCAGAGAGGGCCACACTGAGCCCCTCATACCACACAGGAACTGAGCCCCCCATGCCAGAGAGGACCACACTGAGCCCCCCATGCCACACAGGAACTGAGCCCCTCATACCACACAGGACCACACTGAGCACCCCACACCACATAGGATCAAACTTCACAAGCTCCAGCTGTGCCTGTCTCCTTCTCTGCAGCGTGAGCCACAAATGTGCATTTGACTTCACAGCATGTTCTCAGGACACTGGGCAAACAAACGCCAAAACCTCTTGGCACAGCAGGAATTGACACTATCAGGAAAGACGACGCTTTGCATCAGACCTGAATCTGGAGGGCATATGCCACATCCTCAGACCTGAATGTGGGGGGTATGCACTGACCGACTTCAGGTTTTGAAGTACAAAAGTTATAAACATCTTTCCAAAAAAGAATCAGATCAGCAATTTTTATTTTCTCCTATTAAAAATTCTACTGACTGTGTACTTCCTAGAAACAAGAACACATTGTAAAGTGGATTCTTTCCCGCCATATGTGACGATTGGTATACGTACCCGAGTGTGCAAACTTACATTTTACTTGTGGTCTTGGTGAATGACTGGGCTCATCTCACATCCCTGTCTTTAAACTGCAAGGCTATTTCAAGTGTTGCAGATTGAATCTTTAATTGCCTGGCCTGGACCCTGTCTAGTATCAAAGTCTTAATGTCTGAGTTAATTTTCAACTCATAACTGTTTTCATTTACACCTACTTCCTTGGTAGTTATTTAAGGCAATTTCATTTTCCCTGTCTGTGACTTCTGTTAATGCATTTCATTTGAACGAACACTCTCTAAGCTGCAAAAGTAGGCCAGACGCTCTCCGAATGTGTCACGAGTGGAGAAGCCCAAATCAAAGCTGCACCTTTAGATGGAAAGGCTTAAGAGGAATGATACAATGGAGATATTTCTAATTCAGTCGAGACCCAAGTCAGATGAAGACTTGTTAAGAGAAGACCTGCTCTTTCGAGGAATTAGACACAGGGCAGGATCCGCACATGCTTGTACCTGAGACTCTGGCAGTGTGTGCGTGACAATGCGGAGAACGGGGTAGTGTGTGCGTGACAATGTGGAGAACGGGGTAGTGTGTGCGTGACAACGTGGAGAACGGGGTATCTGTAGCCCAGGGGTATTCAATGCCTTTTTGTTCGACTAAACTCACAGAGTTGAGCTTTGGAGCAGCGTGAGTCTACATGCAGTTAACACACGATAATTACACTTAACTAGATACATTCAGCGGATTCACTTTTGTTGATACCACGTATCTTCACCCTCAGACATTTTAAAAACAAGGTTTAATAGTGAGCTGGTTTTGCAGAAAAGGACATCTAATAACTAGGTCAACACCCTAAATGCAAATCTGCCGCTTTAATGAATACTTCTGAAGATTAATAAACACACTTTTGCTGTGTAGCTTTCATTTTTATATATTTCAGATATATACTTGGATAAGCAAATAAAATGGTTTTATTACAAGTGACTTTACTTAACTTTTAGCCCTACAAATACTTCACTTTCAGAATAACTTCTCTATTGCTGAAAAACTGGGTGTTAAACAAGTATAAATGAGATGCGTGTCAGTGCTTGCTAATTGTAGGCAGTATGCTTTGAGCTACATGATATTACATTACTAATGAAAGACAAAACCCAGTGACGGTGAGACTGTCAGTTGGTCAAATCAGAAGGCAAATATCAGCACCCAGGAAACACGCTAGGCTTGCAGGGAGAGAACAAGTCCACGCCAGGGAGAAGCAGGCCCTGGACTGCGGGAGGCTGAGCAGTCGGAACCCAGAATGCTACATGTGGTGTGGGACTTCTCTCTCCCTCCCTGTCCCCCCTGCACTCAAGTGCCTAGGAATACAGAACTCATCTTACATGGCTCCTTCCTCTCTTTCTTTCTTCAAATTTACATTCTCCCAGCTGCACACACGCATTCTTGCAGGCTGCACACATGCATTCTCCCAGGCTGCTCACACACCCCCGTCCATGCTCCTTTTCCCATAAGATGGTTTGGAGGGTCTTTCAGGAAAGCTTGAGGCCGTGTGGATTAGTTCTGCCAACTGAGCGTGGAAGTGGGGTCCACAGCTGTGTTTTTACTTGCACGTCACATTTTAGAATGATCGGTCACGGGCACAGACTCTGCTGGAAGGTCAGGGTGAGAGTGGTATTTAAGTTCAAGTGTTTAAGGGGGAGCTTGAGAGCTGAGGGCATGTCCAGCTGTGCTGCACGACCCTCACGCGTTCCAAGACATCTGTGAATGCACAGCAGGCTGATGACGGCTTTGTGACATGATGCAGAAGACGAAGATGACAGTATGGTGTCACTATGTCAGAAGATGATGACATCATCATTCACAACTAGAAGGTGAGGATGACGTCATTGAGTCACATTCAGAGGGTGGGGATGACATCATCATGTCATAGTCAGAGGGTTGAGATGACATCATTATGTCAGTGTCTTCACGTCAGAGGGTGAGGATGATGTCATCACATCACAGTCAGAAGATGGGGATGACATCATCACATCATAGTCAGAAGGTGAGTCTGATATCATCATGTCATAGTCAGAAGGTGGGGATGACATTATGTCACATCAGAGGGTGTGGATGACATCATTACATTATAGTCAGAGTTTGGAGATGACATCATTACATCGTAGTCAGAGGGTGCGGATGACATCATCACATCATAGTCAGAGGGTAGGGTTGACATTGTGTCACAGTCAGAATAAGGTGGGGACAGCAGTGTCATGCCTTACGTTCAGGGAAGCCACTGCTGGTTCCATGGTCGGGGAGCTCAGAATTCCGTGGTGCCCCCCGCCCCCACTGCAGTGCATGCAGCACAGGTTGGCGCCCACCCTGGGGAGTCCCTACTGGACAAGGCTCTTTCATGAGCCCGGAACTTGTTCCTGAGGGCGCGTCTGCAGTCCACGCTGCAGCAGTCGACTGGCATGTGCAGTGTTCTGGTCCTATCACCGGCACTGCAAAAATACACAGCAAGGACATCGATTTGCTCTGATGCTGCCCGATTCCAGAAAACATGGACCTCGCAACACTGGATCGTTAAATGTGGTACGGATTTCTGGTCTACATACAAAACATTGCCAACCATAGTGTAAGGTATCATTTCCGGGATCTCTGGCTTTTAAATGATATCAAACACTTGGGATGAATCCTGAGAGCCCAACACATCCAACCCGAACACCCAGCAGCAGTTCTGCATCGCAAGAGCCCAAGGAGGGGGCAGGGAGGATGGGGGGGAGGAGGGGGCAGGGAGGATGGAGGGAGGAGGGGGCAGGAAGGACGGGGGCAGGGGGCAGGGAGGATGAGAGGATGGTGGAGGGGGCAGGGAGGATGGGGGGAGGAGGGGGCAGGGAGGACGGAGGGAGGAGGGGGCAGGGAGGAGGAGGGGGCAGGGAGGACAGGGAGGAGGGGGCAGGAAGGACATGGGCAGGCAGGATGAGAGGATGGTTGGAGAGGGCAGGGAGGACGGGGAGGAGGGGGCAGGGAGGATGGGAGGCAGGGATGACAGGGAGGAGGAGGGGGCAGGGAGGATGGGGGGGAGGAGGGGGCAGGGAGGACGGAGGGAGGAGGGGGCAGGAAGGACGGGGGCAGGGGGCAGGGAGGATGAGAGGATGGTGGAGGGGGCAGGGAGGATGGGGGGGAGGAGGGGGCAGGGAGGACGGAGGGAGGAGGGGGCAGGGAGGAGGAGGGGGCAGGGAGGACAGGGAGGAGGGGGCAGGAAGGACGTGGGCAGGCAGGATGAGAGGATGGTGGAGAGGGCAGGGAGGACGGGGAGGAGGGGGCAGGGAGGATGGGAGGCAGGGATGACAGGGAGGAGGAGGGGGCAGGGAGGACGGGGGGGGAGGCTTCCCTGCCGGGTTTTAGCTTGTGGAGTGCTGAGTTCACACTTCATATTTTTATGAAGTACGTCTGCAAGCCTTTCTTCCTTGTCTGAGCTGCCTGTTCTTTGCCTGAGGAGGAGACCAGCCAGCCAGAAGCGCCAAGTGCTGAAGACAGCGCTAACTCCGGCCAGGTGATGGGAGAAATTTCTTAAGTGCCAGGAAAATTAAAAATTCAGGACAATCATGTTACAGTGGCACTGTTTATAATTTTGTCTGCTTTTTATGATTTTTAAAGATGAATTTTTATTCATATCACAAGTACATGTCTACAAGTCCACAGATGGAAACACACACACACACACACACACACACACACACACACACACACACACACACACACTACCACAGTCAGAGTAATGAAGCACAAAGACAGAGACGAGGAGGCCCATGCTCCTGAATCAGCCTTGTAGTGGGAGGAGGGGCGTGCTCTTCTGAAAGTAGTCATGGATGTGTGGGCACCCTGTGTCCCATGTCCTCCTTCACGACTATACATGGTGATAAATGTACTTAACGAGAAGGGTCCTAAGACCGCAGGTGTGTAGAAGAGCAAAGTGGAAACATATGAGCAGATGTGCAACGTGTATTTTCCGTGAGATGAATATGAATGTGGAGAGCGCATTTTGCGAAGTACGCAAATGCTTATGCTGGGAACCAGGGACCAGGCCAGGCGGTTGAGTAGCCTGGTGGACTAAAGCCATCGGGAAAGATCTTCCCTCTGTGACCGCCGGGCACTGAGAAGCCACCCAGAAAAGACTTCCCTTCTGCGACCCTCAGATACTGAAAAGTCAGACACTTTTAAAGAATTAGTCAGTGAATGTCAGCGAAACTCATTTTCTACCATTTTCCTTTTGGGGCACAAGTGTGTCTGGCACCGCATTGTGAGAAGTGACCAGGAAATCACTGTAGGCGTCCTGGAGGGGCCGGCAGACAGGGAAATGCTCTGTTCCCGACCAGTGCGGCTCTGCTGCAGCGTGACCGCAAGGAACAAGTCACATTCAGAAGACTTCCCAGTTACAATGAAAGTTCCGTCCACGTACATGAAGAACCCAGTCACGTGTGGGAGCAATCACGTGGGAGCAACGCAATGCAGCGAAGCGGTTCTGACATTCCTTTCTACTCGTTCCATGGACGAAACCAAGCTGATCGTTTCGACGTGGTGTCAACCTGGGTGCTGGTCGTTCCGGTCACTCTTGGGGTGACTTGGCTTCTGGATTTCTCAGCAAAGAGTGCTAGTGTAGGTGTGCGTGGATAGTAGTCCATCACTATACCAGATATATGCATATGCATGTAAATTGACTTGGTTTCATATTTCTAGGTCCAATTCAAACCTAGTGTCCCCTCTATCATTCTAGCATTTTCTCTTGCTTATTTAGAATTTCTTTAACAAACAGTGGACAAGCCAGTTCTGTATTAGCTGTAATACATTAGTTTGTTCAACTTAGTATACTCGCAATGTTAGCAGCAATCTTGCTAACCGTGTCCTATGAGAAATGAATTATCCCTCATAGCGCAGGGATGTCTTTATCCTGATGGTGTCAAATGAGAAGACCACACTATGAAGTCACTTACCACAGTTCCTTCATCTTTCTGTCAGAGAGGGAAGACACCTCTGTCAGGCCTGTAGTCTACCCTGCGTTACTTGGATAGCCTGCTTGAGTTTTTCAATTAGCATGCAATAAAGTTCCCATTTTGTGGTGTCAATTGCAGTGGGTTTCAACAGTGCAGAGTTGTGTATCTGCAGTTTATTTCCATTGCCAAAGAAGCTCTCAGGAAAGAAGAAGAAACCACAGCAACTTAAGATTTCATTAGATTCTTAGAACTCTGTCACGCTGGACAGGGCTGTGACTTTGCACTCATTTTACCCTTCTCAGGAGCAGGAGACCCGCAAGACACCATCAACTGCAACAGATCAACGGAGATGCCTTCAATCACCAGACAGTTCTATGCTGTTCTGGTAGAAATGCGGAGTCCAGAGGAGGCGCACCTTTCTTCAGGCGCAACTGCTTTCCAGGCGAGCCTCTGGAGCTGCTGCCTGCCTCTCAGTGGTATTTTATCCTTCCCACCCTGGCTTCTGCCTTCGCTCCCAAAGGTTTTCAAAGGACTCTCCCCAGCCGGCAGCAAATCATTCTGTCCAAGTCCGGTGTCCACGGTCATCAACTACAGAGAAATGGCCCTACTTACTGAGAGTCTATCCTGCTGAGAATAATAATGCAGTAATAATAGCAAAGATATTTGAAAGGCGCCAATCATCAAATCTCTTCCCATCCTTTCACATGCTGCTTACGATGATTCTGAAAGATGCTAAAGGCTCGTATTATTACAATGTCTATACTTTAAGGTGAGGAGATTGAGTTTCAGATCTATTGAGGCTAAAAAACTAATGAATAACAGAGCTAGGACTTAAGCTCAGATCTTCTTCAATTTCTTGTTCTTCCTATTATCCATGTTAAAGCCTTCAGAGATATTGGAAGAAAAGGGGAAAAAAGATATGACCCCAAAATGTCCTCAACAGTATGGTTTTTCCATTATATTTCTTATCAAGTTGACTATCGATTCTTCCCATTCTTAGTAAAGTACTACCCACTGTGGATTTCGGATTCAGAGAAGCAGAAGAACTTTCCAGAATCCCCAGGCAAGTCACAGCTCCAGACTGTTTAAATACAATTTCAAATTCCTTCCACAAGATCACTCTGGGTTTTGCTAAGGAAATCAACATTGTATTAGTCTCTGAAGACCAACATCATGTGTTTCATGCAATCCCGACGCAGATCCCAATCCCCTCACGTGACGTGATGACGTGCAATGGGTAAGCGTGGCGTCGTTATTTTCTGATGCGTGCCAGTCCTCTGAAGGCCAGACCTACCGGACAGATTCGTAAGAGCATCAGCGAAAAGCCACACGCCTTTCACTGTGGCTTTCTGCCATGAACGGGCGCTCTCCCCCGGGACCTTAAGTCACACAAACCTCTCTCAGGCTGCCCGAGTCAGAGTATTTCGCGATAGCAAAGGACAGGTAGCTGCCACACATGCTCAGGAGCTACATCACCTCAGGCCAGGGTCCTGGGGTCAGGCTGAGCAAGGTCTGTCCCCTCTCGGAAGCACTTGGAGTCCGTCGTCCTTTAGGCAGCAGAAGACCAGCGAGGCAGCGTTATCCATCGCTCTGCTGTGGTTTTGGGGTGTGGGAGGACACCTGGGGCTGTGCGCACTTCTGTGGCTCCACTGCATACTTGCTGCATTTCTCGCAGTGTGACTGCACCGTCAGTCTGTGCATCTTGTCAGGCTGGAGACAGCCATGCATTTCATCGTCCCAATTTTAACTAGCAGTTATCTCCATTTTAAGGATAAATACATGAGCAATGGCTCAGAGGCGGTCGCTGTCCTGCGTTCTGTGTTCTGTCCTTCCTTCGGGGTAAAGGTCTCCTGGCCCTAGACAAGCTTATGTAAGCGCCTGGATTTATGAAGCAAGCACTGAAGCCCGATTCGAGCAGAAAACCTCCAGATACGTAAAGAAGATAATGCAGGGTTAAAAGACATCGTCCTCTTGAAACAGAGAGGTTCAGGGTCCAGAGTTTCTGTATCGAGTTTTCTCCCCACCTCGTCATCACTGAAGCGCATGTGGAGCCTCGCGCGGTCCATTGGGCTCAATTCTAGAGCTTTCAGACTGAAACAAACGGCGTAGGTGCCTTTTCGGTTCTGTTCTGCCCACGTCAGAAAGAGAAAATAAGTACAAGGTCTTCTTTTTAGCCCCTTTTTTATAACTAAGCATAAGTTTAGTATCCATGAATCACCAAGATGCAGGGGACTAATTTCATTTTTGCTTGAGTAAAAATAAAAGTATGATTAACATGCTCTGATTCACCACCAGAGCAGTCATACTTCCCTCTTGGGAGAGTTTTTTACACCATTTTTATGTGAACACATATGTGGCGCCTGTGTGCACGTGGAGGCCTAAGACTGACAGTGGTGATCTCTGCTTATATCCCACCTCTTCCTCGAGGAAGGGCTCTCAGTCCAGCCCAGAGCTCCACAACGAGGCTAGTCTGGTAGCCAGCTTGCTCTTAGGAGGTCTCGCCTCCCCCTCGAGCGACTGGCAGTAATTACAAGCGGCGTTTGTGTGGGTTCTGTGGCTCTGAGCTCCTCTTGCCTGTGCTGAGCGGACTTTACTGAGAGCCTTGACCCTCCCGGGTCAGCACTTTGGTCTGTTGCATTGCGGATTGTACGCTGAGGTGAAAAGGAGGTCAGAGTGAAGCAACGAGGAATCCTTGGCATTATGCTTGCTATGGCCACAGAAACCTTCGGGGGCAAGACAGATGGCCAAGGTCTCACGGGTGCCCCCAGTGAACATCAGAGGCCAGAAGGACCAAGTATCAAGCAACAGATCAAGATTAAAAGTAGAACTTACTGAGCCATGCTCCCTCCCCCACTGGGCCGTGCTCCCTTCCTCACTGGGCCGTGCTCCCTTCCTCACTATGCAGTGCTCCCTGTCTGAGCTGTGCTCCCTTCCCACTATGTAGTGCTCCCTCCCCCACTATGCAGTGCTCCGTCTGAACTGTTCTCCCTCCCCCACTATGCATGCTCCCTGTCTGAGCTGTGCTCCCTCCCCCACTATGCAGTGCTCCCAACCCCAATGAGCTGTGCTCCCTCCCCCACTGAGCTGTGCTGCCTCCCACACTGAGCTGTGCTCCCTCCCCCACTACGCAGTGCTCCCTCCCCCACTATGCAGTGCTCCCTCCCCCAATGAGCTGTGCTGCCTCCCCCACTGAGCTGTGCTCCCTCCCACTGAGCTGTGCTCCCTCCCACTGAGCTGTGCTCCCTCCCCCACTATGCAGTGCTCCCTCTCTGATCAGTGCTCTCTCCCTTGCTCTGTAGTGCTCCCTGCCATTGTGCTGACCGCGGCCATTGCTCTGGGCTCCAGAGAGGTCTGACTTGCTTTCCAGAACACCGCACTTGTCTCCGGGTGTACCCTGGCTCCTTCCTTGGTTCTAGAACGGAGACAGCAAGTGTGTCGCAGTGCTTGCTGTGACCCCATCACGCAGGACAGAACCCCCCTTGCTGCTCTAATGACACATGGTCGTTTACTCCCACCGGTGCTCACAGAAGCTGTGCCCACCAGTGCTGCTAATCCCAATGAAAGCTGCTGCCCTCCCTGTGCGGAGCCACCCGAGAGCTATGCAGAGCGTGGCGTGAGCTCGCAGCGTCTTCAAAACTGCCAGCTGCGGCAGGGGATTGCTCCTGCTTGGTCCATGTCGCTGACACTTGTTCCGCCAGGCTGTGCTCTGCCTCGAAGAACACGGATCCAACATGTCGCTCACTGCCCAGGCCCGCTTCTAGCACAGGGACAGTTGGCACAGAGCTGGGGTTCTGGGAGGCTCTGTGCAGAGGAGGTGGGCGTGACCTCTGCTCCACTGCCCTGGCCACTGAGGCCAGTGGGAGGGACCCCGTGTATCATGGGAAGTGGCCAGAGGGGTGAGCCAATGCTTGTCAACAGTCACAGACTTACAGAAACACGCGTGTGAGTTCAGGGTGTCTGTGCGCCCTGCAATGTATTCAGTACAGGGAGTGCGACGTACCTTCCCGACAGGCGTTAGGAGGGATGATGCTCAGTTTTCTGGAAACTTTGGGAGACATTCAGTCTCTGGGACCCTCCCTCCCTGCAGGTCTCGGCTGAGGACTAGCAGACAAGTGCCTGAGCCCGCGCCCTGGGAGGCTGGACTCTTCCTCCCTGTTCCCGGGCAGCTTTGCCCTGGAGTCTGGAGCCCGAGCAGAAGAAACCCTGGGGCACGCTGCTCAGTAACGCCCAATGTCCACAGAACTTTAATTACAGACCAGCATCAGTGGGCAATTTAAAATACGCTCCGATCATACAGAGGAAGAGTAATTATCACCTACTATTGACTGGAAAAGCCGAGACAAGAAACAGGACTTTTCCTGTCATTTAGAGAAATAGAGGGTAGAGAAAAATCATGAGGTGACGGACAGGAGACAGAAGTGAGCCAGGTGGTCACATGACTTAACACAGGAAGCTGGAAACAGGCAAGGAAGATGCTGGAAACAAGCAAACAAGATCCTCTTGCCGGGGACGTCGTCTGTCGAGAGCAACAGAGGGAAGCGTTTAACCAGGAACCTTCAGTGCTGCTAGCTGGCAGCTGAGGAAGAAACCGGGGGTCCACAGTGTTCAACTTTGGGGACTTGTCCCACACTTGGGGTCCCGTCTGTGGGATGGAGGCCCAGAGCACACAGGCACAGGAACCAAGACCCAGTGCAGACTAGTGTTTGCAGCCCCAGCTCCAGGCCGGTGACCAAGTCTCCACAGTGTGTACTGGGAGCATTGAAGAAAGGCAAAGCCCGGCGAGCAGGGGACAGGTGGGCGAGGGGACAGGTGGGCGAGGGGACAGGAGGGCGAGGGGACAGGAGGGCGAGGGGACAGGAGGGCGAGGGAACAGGAGGGCGAGGGGACAGGAGGGCGAGGGGACAGGAGGGCGAGGGGACAGGAGGGCGAGGGGACAGGAGGGCGAGGGGACAGGAGGGTGAGGGAACAGGAGGGCGAGGGGACAGGAGGGCGAGGGGACAGGTGGGCGAGGCGGGCAGGTGGGTGAGGCGGGCAGGCAGTGAGGGGGCTCAGCCCCATCAGCCTCTGAGCATTGAATTGGCGACCTGAGCTTGGTCCCGGGAGCCCACGTGGTGGAAGGACAAACTGGACTTCCTCTGGAAGCTGTCCTCTGGTCCACATGCACACATGCCGGCTCTCTCTCCCTCCCTCTCTCTCTCTCTCTCATAAGCAAATTAAAGATATTACAAAGAGAAAGACATTCAGAGCCGTGGGTTTCAGCTCAGACCTGCTGAGTGGAGTTCTGCTCAATCGATCCCAGGTGACCACTCACAACTGAAGACACTCTCCAGCCTGGGCGGCCCATGCTCAGGGGAACGTGCGTGTTTTCATTTGCGTCACTCTAAATTCACAGATCTGGGGTCGATGATTTGAGAAGGAGAGAGTTAAGTCTTCTGCCTACACATTAAATGAAACTGCACAAAAGTAAACAATAAATTAAGACTTTCCATCCGGCTTTGTGATGCTCCAAGCCGTACTTCCACCATTTTGCATCTTTTCCCGCTTTCATTTTCACGAAGAGATACTGTGAGATGACGCTCTGTGGGGATGTTTTGCCAGGGCCTCTTCTGCCCATACTTCCTCCTGCCTCCTGTGCCCCTTAGTGTTTGTAAACACAAAGAGGCACTCTAAATAAACCTTAAACAACAGCAGCAACAAAAATCTCAAAGCTCTGGCCACACGTCTTAGAGCTGCAAGGCATAAGGAGTATTTTTACGTGCTAGCAGAGCACATGGCTTCTGGACCGCCAGTTTTCATGCAGTTGTAAGGCAGGAGCAGTGTGTCAAAGATGGGCGGTCGACAGCTTTGCCCACAGTGGGCAGTGCTTAAACTGGATACAGCAAGTATATTCCTGAAATGGGACTTGAGGGATTTGGAAGCCACACCCCGAAACCCTGGGAAACTGCTCTTATCTACTGACATCCAGGGTTGAGATCATGATTCCTGGACGCATCCATTGCTCTACACATTTCTTTTTTTATTATTACTTATTCAATTGTGTGTGCATGCGTGTGTGTGTGCATGTGTGTGTGTGTGCGTGTGTGAACCATGGGCGATATTCTGCCCCGGGATTCATAGGCTCCGTCCTACCAGGATCAGAAACGCAGGCCGCCTCGGGTTCCGGCCGGCGTCTATACGTGGGATCTAGGATCCGAACTCAGCACCTTCTGCCTGCAGGGCAGAGGCTTAACCCCTGAGCCACCTCTCCAGCCCCTGCTCTACACATTTCTAATGGAAGTTAAGGGTAACCCTAGGCCATGACCTATTGCACCCTTTAGTGGGGTGCTCATTATGGAGTAAAGAACCCCAGCTACATTCCTCTTCCCAGACAATGGTTTTCCCAAGGGGACCCAGATCACGTGAAGAAAGTTCTGGAAACGCTCACCGCTGCATTCTGGAAAGAAGTCACAGCTTGCCGCTTTCAGCCCTTCTCTGGATTCTCTCCACAAACAGACTCAACCCAATGCCAGGCTTGTAGTCACAAAAGAATTAAGGCATAATACTGAGAAAAGGGGGGTACACGGCCAGGGCCTGTGTTGGTGCTGGGACCCCACGCGCCGGCGGGCAGGTGCGCACCTCTTCCTCCGAGACCCCTGACGAGCCCACGAGAAAGAATGGGTTCCTGTGGCCAAGCCACGGTCTGCGTGCTGGTCCTTACGGCCCTGCCGCGCGTGCAGACGTCGAGGTGGATGAAGTTCTAATGCTTTGTTTTAACTTGAAGGTTTTCGGGTTTTTAGCTGTTTCATCAGTGGACAAGGTGAGCGCCACGCTGGAGCTGCGCGTCCCCGGCGTGCGGTAGATCGTGTGTGCGAGGGGCTCAGACCATCGACAAATGTGACGCCCCCACCGGGCGATCAGCCGCCCTGGGAGGAGGGAGAATTGACCTGAACGAAGACCAGGGGGAAAGTGAGACGCATCCCCAGCACCGGCTCAGGCCTGAGGGTCACTCACGGGGAGACTCACGAGGGGCGGTGGGCGCGGGGGAGATGCGAGGAGCGGGACCGACCCTCACGGCGGCGTCCGCACAAGGATGGTCACAAGGATGGTCACGTGTCCTGCGCAGCCGACGCCCCTCCCCGCGGCAGAAGGGGCCCCCACCCCTTCCCTGTGGAGCAGAGGGCATGGCCAGAATGTGGGGGCCGCGGGCTGTGTCTGCGGTCTTGGCTGCAGGCCACAGCACAGGATTGTGCGGGGGCCGCGGGCTGTGTCTTGAGGTCTTGGCTGCAGACCACAGCACTGGATTGTGGGGGGCCACGGGCTGTGTCTGCGGTCTTGGCTGCAGACCACAGCGCTGGATCATGGGGTGTGGCCTCCGTCCCTGGCCTGGCTGTCTGGAGAACCCCGATGTACACATGGACGCCTCTGAGCAAAGGGAACATGACTCATTTTCCCTCGTTCACATCCCGAGCCCCTGGTGCAGCCCGCAGCTCTCTTTCAGTGCTTGCATTTAACATTTTAAATATAAAGCTACCACACTGCTGGAGACGAGGCTGATGCAGAAAGGCACTGACCTGGAGGAAGCGCCACGGAGCAGCGGACACTGGATAGCCTAGCAGCAGCAGGGTTAATTTCAACCCACTCTGGACAGGGAGGACGAGAGAGGACGGAGCAAAACAGACGCAATTATTATGATTGCTCCTCCGAGCTCGGGCCGGGAGGTCTCAGATCCCTCAGAAGGGCACAATCCCCACGATTGTCCCATCGCCTGCCCAAGGCTCAAGTCCTCAACTCTGCCTAGCGGTGAGGAGTTTCACACAAAACTTTTGGGGGAACCCAAGCATTTGAAGCCCTGCAGAAGTCTAGGAGATACGCTCAGTCTCCTGGGACAACTGAAGGGAAAGATAAGTCAAGAAAAGAAAGCGCGGCTCCATTTTAGTTAAAGCAGAACCTTCTTTATGCTTTTTTGCTTTTATCCACATTTCTATCATATTCCCAAACTATGTGCTCAAGATAAAATTGATTGAGTATTGCAGAGTTAGGTGCAATTTCCAAAGTGTATTTTTTTATATAAAGATTCTGCCAAGAATGTAGTGTCTGAGTTCTATAAGAGTAGGCTGAGGGAAGATTGTTCTAAAAATAGCGTTCCTTGCAAAAGGCAGACATGATGGAGAGACTGATAAGCATTTCCATTACCCACACTTCAGTCTTACAGTCTGCACTCTTTTCAACAGTTCGGTTTTCTGGTAATTTTTATATGTGGTTGTTTCTCTCCTTTACTTAGAGCAAATCTCAGGAAAACTGAATTTACTGTTACTCGATTTCAATGTAATAGGAGTAAGTATAGAATATATGTTATATGATCTTCATCTAAAAGTTTTTCTCTCTTTTAGTAATAATTTATGATTTTAAATGCAGGATTATCACATTAAAGCTTTTTGACGTGAGGCAGGAATTCAGTTTACTGTATTATGGCTTCAAGATTTCACCATGTTAATTGATTTTTGTTCTTGTTTTCACTTTGCAATAAAGACCACGAGTGTGAGGAAGACTGAATGCGTCACCCCACTGAATGTGTTTGTGTGTATGTGTGTGTATGTGTGTTACTGTGTGTATGTGTATGTATGTGTGTGGTGATTATGTGTGTGATGTGTGTGTACATATGTGTATGAGTATTGTGTGTATTTTTGTGTGTATGTATGTGTGTATGCATGAATGCGTATGTTTATGTCTATGTGTATTCATATGTATGTATGTATGTTTATGTGTAGTCTATGTGTAGGTATGTGTTTGTGTGTATGTGTTTATATGTGTGTGTATGTGTGTGTAAATGTGTGTATGTGTCTATGTGTCTTTGTGTGTGTGTGTCTCTATGTGTTTGTATCTCTTTATATGTATGTCTGTGTCTCTGTGTGTGTACACGTGTGTGTACGTGTGTGTATGTGTGTGTGTGTGTTTTTATTCTCACACAGGGCAGGAGTTAACTCCTCTTCCCCTGTCATTCCTTAGGTCAATCACGTCTCTGAGCCAAGCCCCTCACTTTCCTGGGGTGTTAAGCGGGCTGCTGGCCAGCGCCCACGATCTCCCGTGTCTTCCTCCCGAGCTTCTGGGTTCGCAGGCACACACTGCACCTGGCCTTTCAAGTGGGTTCTGGGGATCAAGCCTCGATGCTCGGCTCACACTGTGAGCACTTCATCATCTGCGCGTCTCCCCACAGAGCTGCTCTGAGGGCTGCGCCTGCCCCGTCGGCGTGAGGCGCAGCCGTGCTTCTGAGCCAGCGGCCCCGGGTCTCCACAACCTCCCTTCACACTGGCTACTTCAAACCACAGCTCGGTCGGGATATAAATACACTCTTGTCCCCAGAACTGGCACATTAACTGCAGTAATGTTCCATCCCAACATGGCTTTAGAAGAAATGAGACTGCCTACATTTATAAACTGTGAAGTGGCACAGGCCGCTTCCCAACAGCAAATATATTGCTCAGGTATAAGCTATAATATAATCCACTGTTTAACAAATATATTTATTTGAAAATAACTTCTTGTGTGTGGTTAGTTTTGTCTTACTATATAGTAAAATATTTTTACAGCACTTATAAACTTTGTTTTTACTAGGCACTTTTCAAAGAAAACACTCCCAAATATTACTGTATGACTCCAGACACCTCTTTTGATAGGTATGTGAAGAGAGAACAATTAAATTTGATGAGAAAGTAAGTTATCATAGCCACAGACAGTTCACGGTATTTCCACAACATTGACTGGAGTACTCGTGTTCAGCTAGCAGCTGACGACTTGTCCACAGCTAAGGTGATGATTGCTGGGCCTGTGTGGTTTCCATATGAAAGACATGGTCAGCTGGTGCTGCTTTTATTGTGTGTATGTGTGTGTGTGTGTGTGTGTGTGTGTGTGCGCGCGCGTGTGGTCCTGTCTGTCGAGTCGCTCTCTCTTTGTGCACGCCTGTCTGTCAAGTCTCTCTCTCTCTCTCTCTTCCCTCTCTCTGTGCACGCATGTCTGTCCGAGTCTCTCTCTCTCTGTGCACGCATGTCTGTCCGAGCCTCTCTGTCTCTCTTCTGTCCTCTCTCTCTCTCTCTCTCTCTCTCCCCTCTCTCTCTCTGTGCACGCATGTCTGTCTGAGTCTCTCTCTCTCTGTGCACGCATGTCTGTCTGAGTCTCTCTCTCTCTCTCTCTCTCTCTCTCTCTCTCCCCTCTCTCTCCCCCTGTGCACACACACCCTGCACAGGCTGTGCATCCAGGTGCATCCAGGCCATGCCCCGCCAGGCAAGTTCTCCACGACTAGACCACATCCTGCCTCGTTATGAGCTTCTGCTCCACTGTGCTGCCGAGGTCCAGGTCAACGCAGGTAAGAATATTTTATCATTGCGTCTCTCTTACTTATGGATACATTTTTAGACAGATTTAGCTAAAGCGTTCTGAAAACTGACGGGAGGCATCTCAGGCATCTTACTTGTCTGTGCAGACTATTCTCAATCCCAAGCCCAGACACATCTCCTTTTTGTCACAGTCTGGGCTGGCACTACAGATTTTCCATGCGAAAAGACTAAATCTGTGCTTTCCATATGATCAGTCAATTAAATCTGCTAAGATACAAGTTAATATAATTTACTAAAACATACAAACTCACTGTAGTAGTTAATCCTGGGCGTCAACTTGACCACACCTGGCATTCACTAAGATCAACTGAGAGCACCTGAAGAGATTATCTGGATCAACACATTCACAATTCCAAACCAGCCCTAGATTTGGGCGGAACCTCCCTAGATCTGATTGGAACCTCACAGTAGCAGCCCAGGTAAAAGGAGCCGTAGAAGAGAGACTTCAGGACGTCTGCAGTGACTTAGCTGCCTGCAGCCTCAGCCACCAGCCATGTCGTCTCCGCCATGAAAGAATGTTTCTCCCCTCTGGAAGTGTAAGCTGAATAAATCTCCCTTTCTCCTGTAAGTTGCTTGACTTTGAATGCTCTTCACAGCAACAGTTAAGAGTAGCTATTATACTTGTGACAAGAAATTTCCAAATCTGAACTCATTGTACACAAGCAGTTAACTGGAAAACTCAAGAATTGACATAGTCTTCAAAAGTCCAGGGGACGAGAATGACACGGCCCCATGGTTCCCATCTCAGCCCGTCCCCTTGACTGTCAGGCAGTGGGGCAGGTGGACGGATCAACCCACAGGGTATAGATGCAAGAGGATGCGGCAGGATGGACGGCTCATTCGCAGGACACAGACACGAGACGGGATGGGGCAGGGCGCGTAGACCATCCCACAGGATACAGACGTGACGCCACACCAGCATTATGACTGTGTGTCAGCACTGCTTCGGAGCTATAATTTTTCAATTAACTCTGAGTTTCAGCCTTTGTCTTTGTATTAGAATACTGATGATTTCTGGGTTTAAACAGACTCGATTTAGCCTCGCAGAAATTATTCATTAGCGTTTTAAGCCCTCACAAGCCCTCCAAGCTCGGCGGTTTCCTGGCCTCTGGTTCTCATTCTCAGTCGCAGCTACAGAAAGGGCCGTCAGGCGCCGACACAGGAAGACTCAGCAACAGCAGAAGACACACTTCTGAGATTCTGGGAAATTCCAATGCTGCCAGGGAGGAAGACGGGAAACAACCAAATTCCCTCTGTGCAGATTTGGGACGTCAGGGCCGCTTTGGAGCGCCTCTCTGCCAAATGCTGGGACGTGTGTCGTCAGCACAGTGGACAGATGACGGGGTCCACGACACCCCTCCTGCCCACCTTCACTGTCCTGGACAGGAGGTGACGTGGCCTAGGCCACCCCCTCCCTCCCATATTAACTGCCTCATGATTGAGCAAAGTGGAGCAGCCAGTGCTTTCCACTGGCTGACTGTCCACAGCGCTGCAGTGTCATGCAGTGCATGCATGTTGATCTCAAGTGGAGGCCGGACGTGTGTCTGAAGTCTGTACTCCCCTCAAGCAGACTTGCGTGGGTGGCTGCGTATCTGCGTGTTCATGTAAACGCCGAGTATGGGAACTAACGCAAGCTTGGAGTCACTGTCTGGAAACATTATGGGTAACAACCGAGTCTGACTTTGATGCCACCGTGCCAGGCACCAATGGGTGGAGAGGACCCTCGGCTTTCTGTGTTTAGTGTCCCAAGGGACCCCTAATGCTGTCATACTTTGGTAAAGGAGGGTCATTCTGCTTGATTTGCTGTTCCCACCTTGAAAGCAGTCTTCAGTTGCTCAGAAGACGGGGAAAGAGTCCACTCAGGGAATCTCAGAGACCCTGTTCTCAGTAAGAAAAGCAATTCTAGAAGGTTCTCAGGTTCGCCATGGAGCATGGGAAGTCACATGGCAGTGCTGTCCCTGGCTGAAGCCCATTTGACGTGCTTCTAGAGTGTGGGTTCCTGTCTCTTCCATGTCACCCCCACAAGGGAAGAAAAGGCAATCCTCGATTATTTTCCTGAGCCCTAATTCTCCTTCAAAGGATATACTTCTGCTTTATGCAATGGAATGTCTTATTAATGATGAAAATGATTTCTCATCAAATTCAAAATCAGAAATCATTTTGAGGACATCTAGGATCAGATCAATTCTGATGACTTTCAGATTGTGAAACATTTGGGGTGTGACAAGCTTTGCGAGCTGTTCAGTGTTCAACGTCACATTCTTCTGAGCTCAGACGTGCAGTGTGATAATTTCCCAGAAGAACAACAGGATTGTGGGGCTCGTGGGTGGTACTGGGGCTACGCCGCTTCCAGAGCGGTGAGCTCGCCGGTGCTGCTGTTAGAGATGCTCTTGTGGCCAGCAAGGGGCTCTGCACTCTAATCTAAAGCGATGTGGAATCTGGTAAAGTGTAACTTGCAACACTGAGAAAATCTAATGTTTCTGTCTCCAACTGATACAGCGAAAAAGCAGCTGCAATGTGCTGGCGTAAGCATATAGGATGCCCCTCACACTTGACATGCAAACCTGGGAGCTCTGCAGACACCAGTGAGGCCAAAGCATGGTATGGCCCCTCCCATCATCCATCCCTCCTGCCCATCATCCCTCCTCCCTGCCCATCATCCATCCCTCCTGCCCATCATCCCTCCTCCCTGCCCATCATCCATCCCTCCTGTCCATCATCCCTCCTCCCTGCCCATCATCCATCCCTCCTGCCCATCATCCCTCCTCCCTGCCCATCATCCATCCCTCCTGCCCATCATCCCTCCTCCCTGCCCATCATCCATCCCTCCTACCCATCATCCTCCTCCCTGCCCATCATCCATCCCTCCTGTCCATCATCCCTCCTTCCTGCCCATCATCCATCCCTGCCATCATCCCTCCTCCCTGCCCATCATCCATCCCTCCTGTCCATCATCCCTCCTCCCTGCCCATCATCCATCCCTCCTGTCCATCATCCCTCCTCCCTGCCCATCATCCATCCCCCTGTCCATCATCCCTCCTCCCTGCCCATCATCCATCCCTCCTGTCCATCATCCCTCCTCCCTGCCCATCATCCATCCCTCCTGTCCATCATCCCTCCTCCCTGCCCATCATCCATCCCTCCTGTCCATCATCCCTCCTCCCTGCCCATCATCCATCCCTCCTGCCCATCATCCCTCCTCCCTGCCCATCATCCATCCCTCCAGCGGCTGCTCCAGGTGAGGTCTGAGTTGTGGGCTACTTCTTTTTACAACGAGAAGAAACGAAGGTAATTCTGAGATTGCTGGTTCACAGCCCATCACAGCAGGTTGACTTACATGCTACAGAAGACAAGATTGCCACATTCAGGTTAATGGAGATCACCCCATACACTGGCATCCAGATGAGCATTGTAGTCTTCTACCTCTCACAGGAAGGAGTAGGGTCTATGGAGAGGGAGGAGGGCACGCTAGGGCGGCTAAGTTGTAAAGGGGGCAGATTGAAGTAAAAACTACTTATATGCTTTTCAATCTCTACCATGTCCTCTTCTGTATAAAATCTCCATGTATTTGGACAAAGAAAATTCAGAAAGAACCAAATCTTCAATTTCCAGTGTCAAGTATGGTCAGGTCAGTGAGACCAGAGAGAGGCACAAGAAGCGTTGTGTGCATACTCTGAGATACATTTATGTAGCTCATGCTTCTTCCGCCAGCATGAAATACAGATGCCAAACGTGACTGGGCACGGCCATCTTGGGCCACCTGCGAAGAGATGTGTGAAGTGGCCAAAGCCTTCTAAAAACAGTGGACAGTGTCAGGTCTCGGCCGCACCCCTGTGAGGAGAGGCGGGTGAGTAGGCAGGTGACCACGTCCCTGCCGTCTCCTGGCAGCAATGGCGTGTGCCAACATTCATTCCAGATCACAAAGACCTGAGATCAGCACATGATGCTCAGTGTGTCAGGTGGCAGACACACGTGTAACATGCGTCACAGACACACGGGTAACGTGTCACAGACATTGCGGTGGTCCATCTCATTTCATGTCCAAGCTCTTGCTGCACTGCAATACCCTTTATAAGCAACGACACGATGCTTTTCAAAATTCTTCAAAGCCAGGCAGGTTTCCCTCACGTTTAACTTGATCACTGTTAAATCAGTGTCATGGTTAGACACAGGTGTCAACTTGGTAACTGAAGACTCAAGCTTGCGTACATTCGTAAAGAATTAGCACTTGACTTAAACCCTGAGAAGCCTGTTGGAATGGTCTAGTCGACGTGGAAGACGCGGGCAGGAAGCGTGTGGAAGCATGCTTTGGGCAGGCCGATACAATGGAAAGGGCTGTTTGGTGAGCTGGGCTTCTTCAGTGTACTTGCACAGACATGCTCTCTGACAAGTGAGGCTTGTACCCTTTCGACAATGACTGTAATGTGGAAGTTCCCGCAAGCTGGACTAGAAGCTGCAACTAGACAATTGTAAACCAGAGTAACGTCCCTTGTTGAACCGTTTTTGGTGAGTTTACCAGCAACATGCAGTGACGGTAGCCATCGGGGTGTCTGGTCTTCTGTCCAGATGATTTTGAGTCATGATCTGCAGGAGGCTTGTCTGGAGCTGTTGCTTCCAGGACTGATGGGGCCTCTCTGAACTCCCAAAGGCCTGCTTACTTGTGGGGTGCAGCACCCGTTCTGCCTGTCCTCATTCTCTAGCAGAGTGTCCACACCGCAGCCTCTGCACCCCCATTGCATCTTGTCATGGTTAGACACAGGTGACAACTTGATGGTTGAGGGTTCGAGCTCTGGGCACATTTGTAGAGAATTAGTAGTTGAGTTAAGCCTAGAACAAACTTGCAGAAGATTGTCTAGTTGCTGGGGAAGGCCCAGTCTATGGTGGGTGGGACTAGTGCCTAGGCAGGGGAAGAAAATGGAGGGAACTGTTTGAAAAAGTTGTCATCCTTGCATATACTTGGCCAGACATGCGCATCTGGCAAATAAGCGTCGGTCCCTCTCTCAGTCGTTATATGGATGTGGTGTGGCCAGTTCCCTCAGCCCTGGAGTTAGTGTGAGCTCTCCTGCCAAGCTGGATCATAAGAGAATAAACCCTTTGCTCATTTAAGCCATTTGATGGTGATTTTTATCAGCAACCATGCAGGCGAACTGCAATACTTCTCTTCCCCGCAGCTGTAGGCAGAGCTACGTGTCCACGGACGCATTTGTATCACGCACCAATTGGCAGACGCAAAGCCAGACATGGTAAGTGAAGAGCACGTCACATGTAGACACCTTGCTAATAACTCTCGCTTGGATGTGACGGGCAGCGGCACTCCTGGGCCTCCCTAGCCCAGAACTAAATGAAAACTGGCTTATTTCTCAGGATACATCACGAAGACGAGTTAAGCAGCAGCGCCGCCGTTGCCGATGCATCGGGACTTCTTCGTTGCAAGAAAGGCTGTGACACGTCTACAGGCTGACGCCGCTATGACTTTACTGTATTGCTCAGCCAGAGGGAGACCTCAGCTCTCGAGAATCTTTGGATGGACTCTTGCCCCATCCTGCATATTTTGAAAGCAAGAGAAGCTGCCGTAAACAATTGCAGTGTGAACTGGTAGTTGATTAACACTAGACTAAAGAAGTTAAGGAAGCTTAGTAAAGGTTAAATAGCTATGGAATGACTCGCCCTTAATTGTGATGATCTGATCAGCTAACAGAGCAAAAGGAAAATGGCTGTCCTGCTTTGAAGTAAAGACGGACGCACACATGTGTGACTGTGTAAGGGGCTGCAGACTGCAGGCATGTATGTCTGTCCAGAGAGTCCGGGCTGCAGGCATGCATGTCTGTCCAGAGAGCCCGGGCTGCAGGCATGCGTGTCTGTCCAGAGAGCCCGGGCTGCAGGCATGAGTGTCTGTCCAGAGAGCCCGGGCTGCAGGCATGCATGTCTGTCCAGAGAGCACGGGCTGCAGGCATGCGTGTCTGTCCAGAGAGCACGGGCTGCAGGCATGCATGTCTGTCCAGAGAGCTGCAGGATACAGGCATGTGTGTCTGTTTGGAGTGCTTCAGAGGGCCACATGTATGACGTGGGAGAGAAGTCTACTTGGAGGTACAGAGCCTGGGCCAAGTCACAGATGCCAAGAGCTAACCAAAGAACCACAGTGACAATGTGTTGCACAGTATGTACACAGAATTTCAATACTCTATCACTTTACTCTGTGGTCATCCACATTTGACACTGTCAATAACACAATGAGAGAGGTTCTGTGAGGAGAACACTTGTAAAGTACACTAGAAGCACCATTTCCCACAAGGCCACCCATGAGCTGCCCTCCTTTCCACTAGGCATCTGTCTATTTACTTCCCGAGACACTGCTGTGTTTAGACACAGGTGGTTTTGTAAGTCACTATTGCATCTCGGATGACAGCTAGTGCTCATGAGTCCATTCCCTGACAAAGGAATGGACAAAGAGTGGGCAAGCATCCTTCTGGATAAGACCCCAAAGCACAGGAAACACAAGGAAAACTCTTCAAGAAGCCAAAGCAAGCAAGGGTCATTCTAGATAAGACCCTAAAGCATAGGAAGCAAAGGCAGGAACTCCTGAGGACGCCGGGGTGGGCAAGAATCATTCTGGAAAGACCGCGAAGCGCAGGAAACACAAGCCGCTCTGAGCGCTGTTTGCACGTTCTTGATTTGGTTACGTGTTGTCTAAGGTAACAGTGTCTACTTCAACTGCTGTGTCAGAGCCTGGATTCAAAAGGAAGAGGTTGACCAGATACGCAATTGAACAGGCACCTCCTGGCTGTGCGTGTGCAAATGCACAAGGAGGGCACGGCTGGTGTGAACCAAGCAGGTCGTAGTGCGGTCCCTGGTATGAGGGACACACGGATGGTCATGTGTAGCCTCAGAAGCAGCTCATGGTGCGGGCCCTGGTGAGAGGGACACACGGATGGTCATGCGTAGCCTCAGTTGGCTCTGGAAACACAGAACGTGGCATGTGATGTTTCCTCTGACAATGTTATCAAACATTTTGGAGAGGAATGAGAGAGCATACATAGACCTCTTGCTAAGGATTTAGATGGACTCTACCTCTGGGTCCCTGGCGATCGTGGCCTTTTCCCCTGAGGTAAATTCAACTTGGCCAGTCCATCACGTGGCCAGGACCCCACCCCACCCTCCAGGGGTTGGGATCCATCTGACGGCTAAGGACATGGGGGAGCCCGCGCCTCCTCCTCTCAGAAGCCATTTCTCAGCTTCCTTCTGAGACAGAGGCGGCATCAACAGATCTCACTGAGGCTCTACCATCCTGAGGGTACCAGCTGCCATCTGCGCTCAGAAAGACGTTTTCCTTCCCTCCTCGTTCTGTGTCAGTTTCCAGTCTCCCTGCTGAGCAGCTGTAGGGAGCAAAGTTACTACCCCCACACTTCCTGCTGGCCTCTCATTTTCCATTTTAAAACACACCTCTACATTCTCCATCTTTTCCCATTTTGCCACTTATATTTTGGCAAAAAGGATGACCCACATCCCTAGACAGCCTCACTGTGGAATTTCATGTTTCTATCAGAGGGAAAGAGCTAAGTTCTGCTTCTAGATCCGACAGGCACGATGCATCTGCCCTCTGTCACACAGCCTCATTTTCCTCCCTGGCCACCATTCTCCTAAACTTTCATAAAAATTGAAGGATTAGAACATATCTTTTCAAAGTGAGAATTGATTCTAGGGGAATCAAAGTTTTATCAGATTGAAACAAACATAATAATAGGCAAGCACAATACCCCCTGGGCAGGCAGTTCTGGAGCAAGAGAATGGTTTTCAAAAAGTGACCCTGCTTTCCCCAGGACCCAATGAGAGAGTCTCCGACAAATTTCAAGCAGAATCAAGTTGCTGCACAAATGGCCATTTGTGCTCCAGGGCTAAGGTGGAAATTGAGGGAACAGCCTGAGTAATTCACTTGCTGGAGGAATCAGGGCGCCCGTGAACCCCTGGCCTGGTCAAAGCTGGGCCGTAGGCGGAGGCTTAAATCAGTTGCGGGAAAGCCACGTTTGGTCATGTCAGCCAGGAAGGAAGCTTTCAAAAGCAATTCTAAGCTTCTCGGTTCCAGGCCTGTTTGTTCTGCCCTCCATCTGTATCCCTGGCCAGAGATATGTCTACTAGCTACCTCTGTCTTCTTCGGGGTTAATTAAGTCCTAAGTTGAGGAAAAATGAGAAAAAGAAAACCAAGAGGGAATGATCCAGAAAGTAGAAGAAAAGCAATACAGCAGGTGAGAGGCTGTCGCTCTCGGGGTGAAGGGCAAGTTTGCGACGCCTTCTTTTCTGAGACAGTAATTTACTACCATCAGACCCTTTAAAAGGACAGACAGAGCTAAGGAATCTGGTGGCCGGGAAAAGCGGCCTGTGGGAAACTGGTCGACCCCGATGGCGGCTCTGGAGAGTCGTCCGCCAGGTGTTTCTGGAGGAGGGGTGCTGGGAATACAGGTGGTTCTGCACGGGAGGCAAAGGGTCGCCAGCAGCTCCGGGCTCGCCAGAGACACGTCTTCCCTCCAGCATGCGAAGCTGCCCCTGATGTGTCCGCATCCCAGGCTGCTGGCCGACCCGCAGCGCTCAGCTTGATGAGCTTGTTTTATTCACTGTGTAAGTGCTGCTGCTTCAGACGCCGCGGCGCTCCCAAGCCGTCTCTGGAGTCACGGCCACTGATGATCCCATCATGCACTTGGCTCACTCCTCAGGCCGTCAGGGTGTGAGTGTGTGTGTGTGTGTGTGTGTGTGTGCGCGCGCGCGTGCACGAATGTGTATGGATGCATATGTATGTGTGTGTGTGCATGTGTGTGCTTGTATGTGAGTTGTGTATGAGTGTGTGCTAACTTTAAGAGTGGGTCTTAACATGACGTAAAGAAAGGAATGGAAGAGTACCCTCTACAGGTCACGTTTTGGAGCTGGAACTCAAATTGCTTCTTTGCCTTGAAATTGTTGGAAAAACCTGGTATTAAACAAAAGGGCAAAATTGGGAGAAATCTGACTCCCACAAAGCACAGCTGTAACACTGGTGACCACGACTCTTACTTCATGCATGCAGATCATACCCGCACATAGGCTGGTGGACAGCAAATTTGTGTGTCTGCAGAAGAATCTCAGCTGAATTGGGCTTCAGAGTGAGGAGGCCCCACCCACGCCAGAGACAGACACGGCCAGGTCTTTGCCTAGATGGCTTCGGTGGTCCTGAATTTCCAGTGCTTTAGAGAGAGTGCAATGCACAAATACCATCACTCACAGTTAATCTCCCTCCTTTTGCCTGTATCTGGAGAGCAAAATACCTCCACCAAGACACTTTTCCTCTACTCCTCCCTTTGGTGGAATACTCTCTTTATTGTGCTTCAGAATTGCAAGTAACGGTAACGGCACCGAATACTCCATAATGGTGATCTCGTTCCCACATTCGCAGCCCTGGGCCTTCAGGCACCACACATCCATGTTTCAAGGAGACCAACCACACGGTTGGTACAGAGGTGATTGATAGGTGCTGGACGGAAGGATAGTCGGATGACAGATAGACGGCTGAGAGAGACCCCTGGTCTGTCTTAAGATTTAGAAGCTTTTTCAGCCTCTTGTGATTTCCAGACCCTTGAGGCTGTTGGACTAAAACAAACATTTAAGCAAGTAGCATTTGCTCCTAAGTCCTCGCGCCTATTAATGGTCACACTGTTTTGGAACAGAAATTTAAATAGCAAAAAAAAGTTAGTATGTAATTAAGCCTCACTTTGCTTTTAAAGTTCATTTGTGCTTCTAGATTCTCGAACACTGAAAGCCATTTAAAATATTAACAGCACCCCATGGACGCATCAACATTTTTACAGTACACGAGAGGCCCAGGTTCTCCGGGACACCTTCCGTGTTTTGTTATTACTAATTACCCTAAGTCATCTCCACAGCAGAAACTTAGCAGGACTCTGCAGGCAGGTCAGTGCACGGCGCTGCCTGGCTCCACACTGGGCGCCGGGAAGAGCAAGAAGCATTTGGCTGAAGTACTGAAAGAAGTGACGCAAACTTATCGGTCTGTTCTACAACAGAGGTTCTGAAGTCAGAGCAATTCAAAGAGCTAAGTCCTGATACTTACTCCCTGGGGATAGCCTACACCCCAGTAAAGTAGAAATGGCCATGTCGAAGACAAACTGAACTATATCGACATTTTTCTGGGAGAGCTTGTTATAAAAGGGCAAAGGAAAGCACAGGTCCCAGGCTATGGCCCAGCGTTGGCTGCAGAGCAAGCTAACTCAGGGAACCTTGTGGAGCAGACGAGGCAGTGTGCTATGTAGACTTCTTTGAATATTTCGGGAAACAATTTAAAAATTAAAGATAGTTTTGTAGCTGTAAAATTTGTCAGTCATTTAGCTTCTGAAGAAAGCTAACACTGAATCAACCACTAGGAGAAGCATTTTATGGATTCTCTCCCTCCCCCACATCTGTGTCCCTCCCCCCTCAGACCTACAAATTCCCCATTCCCATATCATCTCTGGGTTCTCCCCTCCCCTACATCTCCAAGTTCCTTCCCCATCTCTGGGCTGTCCCCCTCCGCACCCCCAGTCCCTCCACCATCTCTTGGGGTTCCTCATTGACATCTAGTTCTTCAGCTGACATGTGTGTTAGCTGAAGACAGGCATTCCTTACACTGATGCACCTTCAAATATCCTTCTCTTTTCTTAAAAAATTATTTTTCTTACTTTATGATTTCAGTGATTTCCCACCTTGATCCTCAATCTCATCTTCCCTCCCTTCCCAGTGTTCTAGTCGCCATCTCTATGGCTAAGCATGTCCCGGGTGTTCTGGCTGCTACCTCAGCTTTTGGAACCTGTGCTGTGACTGTGAGATCAGCCTCCATAGTCATTAGCAACGGCTCAGGAGCGCACCCCGGCTCAGGAGCTCACCCCAACTGAGCAAGCTCAGGAGCTCACCCCGGCTCAGGAGCTCACCCCGGCTCAGGAGCACACCCCAACTGAGCAAGCTCAGGAGCTCACCCCGGCTCAGGAGCTCACACAGGAGCGCACCCCAGCTCAGGAGCACACCCCAACTGAGCAAGCTCAGGAGTGCACCCTGGCTCAGGAGCGCACCCCAACTGAGCAAGCACAGGAGCGCACCCCGGCTCAGGAGCGCACCCCAACTGAGCAAGCTCAGGATTGCACCCGGGCTCAGAAGCGCACCCCAACTGAGCAAGCACAGGAGCGCACCCCGGCTCAGGAGCGCACCCCGGCTCAGGAGCGCACCCCGGCTCAGGAGCACCCAGCTGAGCTCGCTCAGGAGCGCGAGCCTCAAATGCCGCCCATATAAACTCAGTGGGCTTCGCAGGTAGAGCCGGCACTTAGGCTATGGCGGACACCACTTCACGGTGATTAGCCTGAGCGCCTGTCTGCAGAGGTTCGGTCTTCTACACTCCTTTATTTCTTGGTCCTGCCTGCTTTTGATTTGTGCTCAGCAACATGCAAACCTAGTGTGTGTGGTTTTTGGGGGTACTGTAGCAAGCATCTTAATGAACCCCTAAATTGTTCAAAATAAAGTTTTGTGCAAAGACGTTGTCACTATGGAGAAAGATTTTGTCATTGACACTCTCTTATTTTAGTGTAGCATATACAGTTCTGTTTATTCCAAGATGAACGTCTAAAGCTTTGATTCACCCCGGTTTCAAGTGCACACCTCAGAAGACCAAACCAAACCCCTGAGCCAGTGTTCGTCAGCCAAAACCTCGAATCTTTTTATAGCGTTTTCCTTTCTCTCATCTCGAGGACTGGTTTTCTGTTGTGCACGTGGCATTTTGGAGCCATTACAAAGCTCTCAGCCTCCTGGGATTTGGGACACAGGCTGCTCACCAGCCGGCATGTGACGTGAGTGTGCTGGGGTCAGGCATCACGTGCGATAGGAGGCAGCGGGCCGGGGGACTCGCAGCGCCGGGTACTTACGGGTGAGAGGCAGGCTCGCATTGGTTGTGCCCAGCTTGTTGGCAGCCACGCAGGTGTAATTGCCGAAGTGCTCCTGGGTCACGTTGGTGACGGTGAGAATGGATCTCGTGCTGAAGTTCTGGATGATGATTCCTTGCTGGCCATTGAAGAGCCTAGAAGAGAGACGGCAACCAGGTGACTGACGGCACGCGGCTGGCTTGCACGCGGCTGCCATGGCGACTGGCGGCTACAGTCTGAGCACATTGATGTCGGCGTCAGCAAGGTCTCGGTGCAGCTGGATTGTCCTTACACCGTAACTAGAGGGAGGGGATTGGTCTACCGGTGCTCATTCAGCCTGCTCCTGCCTGCCCTGTGCTGACGTTGTGCAAGTTAAACCTGCCCCGGCAAAGCAACAGTCAAAGATGCGGTAAAAGGAAGTAGATTTAGATTCTGCTCAGAGCAGCACCTCGGGCTTCTCAGTGAGTTCACACGCTGTTCACATTTGGGACATTTTGAATGACAACTTGGTGTTGCAATTCCCAGAGGATGGCTCAGAGTGCAAAGTCAGCATGAAATCACTGTTGCCGTGGACGCTCCGAGGAAGACTCCCTGACACCTAGAAAGTGGCAACGGTGCAGACCCAGGGGCCAGTCACGGACAGTGCCCACCGCTCCCCCACTTCCGCAGCGTCCCCGGGCCTCACTCAGGAGCCGTCTTCCTTGCTCCCACCTGACTTCCCAACCATCTCTCCTGGCTCCTGCCGGTGACCTCACTCCAGATGGACACCCCGTGCCACGTCCATTCCTGACTGCGTGCCCCGTGCCCTACCCGCCTTCCGTCTGCTCCGCACACGGGCCTGAGTGAGGCCCGTCGGTCCCAGCGGCTCCTTCAAACGTCTCACTCTGAGCCTTCTGTCACGCCCTTTCACTAACGGTTCCCCGCACACAGCTTTCTGACCAAATAAACTGAACAGCTTGACTCTTCTTTAAAAAAAAGAGGCAGGGATCAGGGGGCACCTCTGAGAGGCCAGTTACATGCATCCCCTCACTGTGGTGGCCCAGATACAAGGAGCTCCCAGTCTTGGCGCAGAGAGGCGGTACTTATCATTCATCCAAAACGGGCCGCACCTTCCAGAAGCATTCTCTGTCTGTGTGAATCGGCTACATGGGGTGTGGCCAGATTCCACCTTCTGCTGACCACTCCCAGATTTGCCTGGAGGAGAGGCATGGCCACAGGGTGGCGGAGGACACCACTCTGCAAAGGCAGCCGGGTCTCCACGTCAGAACTACACATGTGTGCGATCATGGAGACGCTGATGGTTCCCTGGAGACGTCAAGCTTTTTTCATTATGCTACGCAGCTGCGTGTGAGTTTGCATGAAATCTACTGCAGTTACATGCAAATCAGAGCACGTCATACCTGCATGCTCCGGGCATTGCTGGGTCCTGCAATAGCTGGATTTGCTACATCCAAAATATTAGCTTTACCCAGATTAACAAAATTTTGAGTCAAATAAACATGGGGCAAAGTTTAATGTGAACAAATGATAAAATCACCTCAATTCTAACACAAGAAAATAAGACATAAAATATTTACATCTGTGAACATTTGTGCTCAGTTCTCACATGTGATGATTTGCTGAGTATTTTCACGTGCCGATGGATTTATTTTCTCACTTATTTATTTAATGTGGTGCTAGCATTGAATCCACAGCCTGGTGCACGCCAGACAAGAACTCTGCTGACCAAGCAACGTCTATGTTTAACTAACTGTATGCATCGCAAATGAATGTCACATCCTGTGGCCTTGCGGGGCTTTGGCACCAGGTTTCTGTCATCACCGTTCTCCAGGGAGCTCAGCACCCGGATGTGCCCCCTGCAACAGCACCAGGACTGTCTGAGGCTCCGGGGTGGAGGAGGACCACCCGGCATCTCAGCTGGCGAATTTCCAGGGAGAAGGTCAAGAGAGGCGCTCCCAGGCGATGAGAGGCAGCGCCAAGGCTCCTGCGGGCGGCTTTTCCGGGGTTTCACCCAGTTCTCGCCCGTCACGCCCCAGAGCAAGTGTCACCTGAGAGGACGCTCACGCATGCTCTGTGCAGCGCTGCGCCCGCTCCGGGCAGAGCTGCACATGCCAGCTGTGTATCTTACTGCGGTGGGGTGCCCTGGGGTACCGCCGTCCTCCCAGGAGATGCTAGTTCCCTGAGACCACTTAAGTCAAGACCGTACTGGCTTCTGCGGTTGAGGTTAGAACTGTCGCTTCCTCACACACCACCCAGCCTCCCTTCTGCTGGCAGCCGCGCCTGTGAGCGGCTTGGGGAGGGCGACGCTGAGGCAGCTCCGGCTTCAGCGATGGTCCCTGCGCACTTCTCCATCAGGGGCAGGGCGCATCCTCAGCTCTGTTTGAAAATGTCCATTCGATCGTCATGAAGGCAGGTTCTGTGCGGTGGCCAGACCTTTAGCTACTGAATGTAGACACCCGAGTCACCCCATAAACTGTAGTGTGATGTAGACACCCGAGTCGCATCTGTACACTGTAGCGTGTAGGAGCTCGATGAGATTTAAAAACAATAAAAGTGCTCTTCCGCCGGGGTTACTCTTTCATTGCTGGGGGAACTTATTTCAAGATCGTTTTCTACAACTGTATTTTCTGCAGTGAGAATCATTCTTGGGCTGGGGATGCAGTTCAGGTGGTTGGGTGTTTGCACGGCATGTACTTGTGAAACAGTCACTCTCAACTGTGCCGTGAGAGAGCATTCCAAGTCAAGCAAGCAAGGGAGAAAGGCAGATGTATTCAGCTTACAGGTCCAGAGGGGGGATGTAGTCTTTCATGGCGGAGGCACTGGCGGCTGAAGCTGGAGGCAGCTAAGTCACTGCAGACGTCCTGGAGTCTCTCTTCAAAGTCTTCTGTTCTATGGTTCCTTTTATCTGCTCCAATACTGAGGCTCCAATCATATCCAGGGCTGGTCTTTGTATTGTAAATGTATTGATCTGGATAATCTCTTCAGGTGGTCTCACAGCTGATTTTAGTTAATGCCAGGTGTGGTCAGGTTGAGACCCAGGATTAACGATCACAACTTGCAATCCCAGCATTCCTGCGGTGGCAGAAAGTCAAGGTCATGCTCTGCTACACAGCGAATGAACTGCAGGCCAGACTGCACCACACAACGCTCGTCTCCAAGCACCGTGAGAGGGAGCGAGGGCCGAGTCTGGCTCGTGCCGCCACAGAGCACAGATGTCTTGCAATTCTCCTTCCAGGGGAAGAGGGATCTTGGGGCTCAACAGACATGCGTGACTTCGGTTCCTCCTCAGTGCTGCAGGTCTGGGCTGCTTTGGAGATGCCCGGCTCCGTGTCTTAGCTGAGACTGGGCCTCAGGAACACGGCGAACGGGGACTTGCGGTTCCATAGACCCAACCCTACGGCTCAGAGTTAGAACAGCCTTGTGCTTTTCAGAGCCGGTCAGAGGTGAGTCACGGGACGCACGCTGAGGGGCTGGGGGCTTCCATTTCTGACCTGGTCAGGACCAAACTAGAGTCACGGTCTCCTCCAAGCCTTGGAGAGCTGGGATGACCAGGAGCGCAGGCCACAGCATCTCCACAGGACAGCTGACCATGCAGCCCCCATTGGCCCAGCCGACCACGAAGCCACTGGCCCAGCTGACCACGAAGCCCCCCTGGCCCAGCTGACCACGAAGCTCCCCTGGCCCCGCTGACCAGGCGGCCCCCTGCTGACCATGTAGCCCTGGCCCAGCCAACCACACAGACCCCGGCCCAGTTCGAAGCTCTCAGTGAAGGGTCAGTTGTGTCTTTCCTTGGTTTGTATTCAAATCCAGCCACATTTTGGAACTTTTCCCTGTTAGCATTCTGTCCAGATCAAGAATAACAATGAATTTTCTAAGCCCTGAGTCGTGAGGGTATTTGTAGTCTTTTCAGGGTGATGAAAATGATTTAGATACATGGAAAATTTTAACTGCTGTTAATACATTGTAACTGAAGTGATCTAACATTATGTTTCAAAATGCATTTGATGTTTACTTGTATATGCACAAGAGAATGATAGTAAGGAGGGGTGGATAGACAGATGATAGATAGTTGTAGTTGTAACTAGAGAGACTCCATGCAGGCCACAGTGTGTGTGCATATGTGTATGTGTGTATGTGTGTGTGTGCATGTGTGTGTGCATGTGGGTGTGTTTGTGCCAGTGTGTGTAGATGTGTGCGTGTGTGCGTGTGCACGTGTGTTTAGGTCCCAGGCGCACTTGCAGGGGATTGGTTCTTATCTTCTATCACTTGGGTTCCAGGCATGGAACTCAGGTTTCCAGGTTTGTGTGGCAAGAGCTTTCGCCTGCCTAGCATCCTCGCTGGCCTGTGTGTTTCCCCAGCATTTGCACGTGAAGATGAGCAGCATTCAGTGAAGTCCACACATGAATGAAAACTTCCCCAGCAAGCCTGGGGGATGGCTCTGTGCTAGAGACGAGGAACGGAAGTCCAGGTAGACCAGTGTCATCCATCTGCTACCACGAGGCAACAACTGCGGCAACATCCAGGTCACATCTTCTGGTGCTGCTGGAATCTTCCACGCTGCGGTGCCCACCTGGACGCAGGGTCTCCATTTGAGAGACAGGCTGGAAATCAAGGGCACTTGAAGAAAATTGAGTCGAGCCAGAAAATAAAAGTTGTGGTTGTAAATACGAGCTGGCACATGATGCCAGTGCTAGGAAGCTCGGACAGTCAGCTGAAAGCACCCTTAGTCAGCTGCCTGGACGCTTCTGCCAGAGCCTCCTTGGGGATTAGTCCTGACTCGAGTGCATCTTCTTACAAGGACACCCCCCTCCCCCACTTTCCTGCGCATCTGCAGCCTTCCAAGGCCTCTAGCTACCTCCAGCCTCCCCCAGCCTCCCCCAGCCTCCCCCAGCTTCCCCCAGCCTCCCCCAGCCTCCTCCAGCCTCCCCCAGCCTCCCCCAGCCTCCTCCAGCCTCCTCCCAGCGCACCCTCCTTCCCCTGAGGTCACTGTTTGAATGGGAGAAAAATCTCTCCTCGTGGAGTCCTGCTCAAGAATGGAAGGACAGTGGCCAAGCCATCAGATGTGGCATCTTTAATTATAAAGGTGCCTGCAAAGCGCAGGCTCCAGCCTCCGCTTGCCACTGCGGCCTCCCTTCCGTCTGTGTCACGTCCAGCGCATCGTCCCATCTCGGGCTCTTTCCTTCGTCCTCACTGGATGGATGTTTATGCATATCGTACATAAGCCAGGCTGCCCGCGCAGCACCCGCTCCTGCTTGGTGTCTGACCGCATGAACTGGCACCTGCGCGCCTGCAGGTCTGTGCTTTTCATCTGTGTAAGGATGCTCAAGGGGCTGGAGAGACGGCTCAGGGCTCAAGTAAGGACCTGAGTTTGGGTCCCAGCTCCCACATAAAACTGCCAGGTCGAATCCGCAATGAGCTGCACTTCAGCTTTGGAGGGCGGAGCCTGGGAACTCCCAGAGCACAGCGGAAAGGAGAAAGAAGATCTTGGATTGTGGGGTGGTGGAGGCCCAAGCCTGCTCTCTGGGGAGCTGATGCAGCAGCATCTAGGATCGAGCAGTTAGGCTGGATTCCTCCTCTGGGTGTTGAGTTTGTCTCCTGTCTGTATAGATGGTGGCATATGGAGTCTGCCCTTTGGGATTTGAGTTGCCTCCTATCTGTTCTTAGATTGTTTTCGTCCTCAGAACTGGTGAGGCTGAAACTTCTCCCAGCAGTTTCTTCCCTATGCATCTGAGACCATTAGATATGTTAATACATGGATCACAAGATCACGCACATATCACAGTAACCAGATAACTCTGTTTTGAGACATTCATTGTCCAGTTCTTTTTAGCAACTAAGTGTCATGCCTGCTTTTAATTCTACCTGGAGACATCATGTCTGGTCCCACTCAGCAAGTAGATGTCACTCCTGCCTTTTTAAAAAATTAACTGGAATGTATACGTTTAACATAATCCTGAAAAGAATTTGTCCCTGCTGTTCTTTGATTGTTTTCCTATAAATACTCATGTATGCTACAATAAAGTTGACTTGGATGATGGACATCCTAGGCTCCCTCTGACCTGATGCCTGATCGATTCCTACCGCTCCCACTTCTGTTTCCTGCACATAAGTCTAGGTTTATGCTGGTTCGTGTGCCTGGCCATTGGATGATTCCTGAAGTCACCCTTGGACCTCCCTAGACACACACAGGGCCCTCTGACACACACACACACACATACACACACATGATATGCAGTGTCTGTGCACACGTCTCTCCACACAGTGAGCTAGATCATGGCTGGTGACATACTGTTTAAAGGCAGGTCTGTCTCTTAAGACAGAACACAGACATTTCCCCAGACGGCAGCCACATATTAAATATTGAGCATCCAGGAAATTATTTTTGAGGAAGAGACTGAGGAGATTACTGTGGGGTCACGGGACCCGATGGTGAGATGTGCCTGCTTTCGACTTCACCCAGGCTTCCCACAAATGTGTATGGAGGGGGGGCGCAGGGACGAAACAGTCCAGAGGGAGGGCGGGGGTGGTGGGGAAGCAGAGATGAAAATTTCCCCAGTCTGTATGGCAATCCTGCTTCCTGTGCTTTGTCCTGCGCACTGGGAGACAGTGCGATGCGAGCTCCCGGGACACGGCAGAGAACACGGTGCCAGGCAGTCAGGGCCCCTGGGGCAACTATCTTTAGACGCGCATTGGAATAAATTAATGTTATTATAATACATTAGGATTCTTTAATGACTCTAGACTTTATGGAGCTATTTAAAATGTATTTTGTGTATCGATTTTAATGAAATTAATAATTGTACATAAGGTACTTCTGAGGGCTTCCCTTGAGACAGACTTGCATGGGGAGGCCCCTTGCAGCCCAACAAGTAGCAAACATGGTCACACACAGGGGTCACCCCTCACCACCAGGAGTTCCCGGATCCCTGGAAGCCTGTGTGTGACTGAGTTCTCCTTTCTCTTGGAAATGCTTTCCTAAAATCATGAGCTCACGACTCGATTCCATTCCAAACTTCATCCCACAGTGAAACAACCTGAGCATTGTGTGAACAGGCAAAAGCATAATCAGTGGTAAAGCAATGAAAACCACTTTCTTTTCTCTAAGCATAGGTGGGGTTTACAACGCCCCCCATCGAAGAATCAGAGTGAGATCCATCGGCCGTGTTCTCTTCCTTGAAAGTAACATCTGAGGCGACAGCTCTGTCAATAAGCACCAAGACTTGAATTAGATTCTAAGAATACACACACACACACACACACACACACACACACACACACACACACACACACACACGATAGCTAATCCTGGGTGTCAACTTGACACACCTGTATCAACTAAGATCATACCTGGAAAGATCAACTGAGACCATCGGAAGGGATTATACCCGCCCTAGATCCCACTAGAACCTCCATAGATCTCAGGAACCTTCCAGTAATGGACCAAATAAAAGGGAAACCACCAAAGAGAAGAGACACTTTTTGTAGCTGTGCTAGGAATTATTCCTCTTTCTGGCTGCCTGGTTTCTTCGCTTCTTCGACCCTCTAGTCCTCCAACCCTCCAAGTCGTTGATGAGACTAAAGACTCTCTAGGAATCCTCCAGCCTTCAGCCGTCACCCACCAGACTACCGGACCGAGCAGCTACTGGCAGCCACGGTTTGGACTGCCTTGGTCACATCTGTAAGCAACTGCATAGATTCTCTACTTACATATTCACTGTGTCGATTCTGCATCTCAGAGAACCTAATACTATATATATGATCATGGTTTAGTCTCAGCACTGGGCACTGGGAAGGCAGTGGCAGGGATCCCCAGGTCCCCCCACAGTCAGCATAGTCTACATGACTGCACGCTCTCCAAACCATGCCTCCAGTGCACGCGTGCACACACACATGTGCACACACACATGTGCGCACGTGTGTACCTGCAGATATGTACACTGCAGGGAGGGGAGATGGAGAGCCGGCGGTGGGGTAGAATGGCTGGCACAGCGCTGCTAAATGCAGCCCGTCCTTGTAGCACACGCGGAGACCAAGCACTGGGGACCGATGTGCGCCCCAGACCCTCACTCCAGGGAGATTAGCGGCCGGCGAATGGGGGACGGGTCAGCACAGGACAGGGCGAGCCCGAGAGCACAGCCGGGCTTCTTCCCGAGGAGGAAAGGCCGGGTGCGTGGGGTGGGGGTCGCAGACTGGCTGCGGGAGGGGCGTGGCCTGAAGGGGAGACGGCCAGTGGTGCGACACAGACACGCGGGACAAGAGCCGCCTTCTGCATGCGCGGCTCGCGCGCCTCATTCTCACACTGCCCTCGCCATTCAGTGATGTCCCACGTTCACGGGAGTTCCCGCGTGAATGCGCTGCGCGTGGGTGAATCGCCGACGGATCGGACGGATCGACGGCGTGTCATGATCTGGATGCGAGCTGCCCGCGACAGGCTCATGCGGTTTGCATCCTCAGGCGATGCTCCCGTTTGCACGGTGGTTGTAGCAACGTTGAAAGGCAGAGCTTTGCTGGAGGAGGGAACAGTCACTGGGTGTGGGCCTTGGTAACCTGGCTGTCCTCTTCGCCTCCAGTGTCTGTGGAGCCTGAACCAGCTTTGGCTCCAGCTTCGCCTTCTGCTGTGAGATTGTTACATCGGACTAGTTACCACCTCTGTAACTGTAAGGCAAATAACTCTCCTCTCTCGCCACAACACTGATCTGCCGAGTCACTTGTCAGCCCGCGTTTCCTTTTCCAGTGGCATCTTGTGGGGGAGCGGGATGGCGGAGCCCTTCTGGGCCCTGCCGGGTCATCTGGTTTTGACTGGGCTTGAATTGAAGCCAGGGACAGAGGCCAGCTGTCCCATTGAAGGTGGCTGCCGGATTTAAACCAGGGCGTGGACTCCGAGGCCCGCTCTTTTATGGTTTGGGAGCCCGATGGTTATAAATGGTTATAAATGACCATGAGAAAGGTCATTTGGACCCTCATCCCACTCCCCAGGGCGTCGTCATTCCTGTCCCCTTGGAGATGGAATCAAGCCCAGAAGTGGCCCATGGAGGAAGAGGAAGAGCTGCTCCCCAGAAACACTCCTGTTTGGCGCCGTGACTCCCCGCGATGCTGAGTGGGTGTCCCTGCCTTTGCGTCCAGATCAGTTTGCAGCAAGCAGTGCCGCGGCTTTGCCAGGTGTGCACGGTGTGGACATTGGAGGAGCGCGGAGGGTCTTCTGTGGGTGGGTCAGGTGACGTCTTGGGGCGACTGCAGTGCCTTAGCCAGAGCCCGCTTGGTTATGAGAAAATAAGGGTCCTCACGGGGAAGGAACCGCACTGCACTGCATCTGTCAGCAGCCGGCGCACTGAGAGAAGCCGCTGCCTCTGCCCCGCAGACCACCAGGGCCGCTTCACCTTAGAAAGCCCGGGCTTCTGGTGCGGAGGACTGGGGGGGACTCAGGGGGGACTTGGGAGAATGCAGGGAGGACTCAGGGGGCTCTGGGAGGACTCAAGGGGGACTCGGGAGGATGCAGGGAGGACTGGGGGGGACTCAGGGAGGGCTGGGGGAGGACTCAAGGAGGACTCCAGGAGGACTCGGGGGACTCCAGGAGAACTTAGGGGGGGCTCGGGGGAGGCTCAGGGAGGACTCTGGGGGGACTCCGGGAGGGCTCAGAGAGGATGCAGGGAAGGCTCAGGGAGGAGTCCTTTCCTTTATGGCCAAGACTCTGGCAGGCTATGGAAGCATTAGCTACCTCAGGGAGCAAGGGTATGGGTGGGAGCTGGGCAGGCAGGAGCTCGGCGGGCAGAAGGGAGGAAATGGGAACGGTGGAGCTGGGAGGTGGGAGCTGGGCAGTGGAAGCATGGGGCAGGTGGGAGCTGGGCAGGGCAGGAGTGGACAGGCAGGAGCTGGACAGGGCAGAGCTGGGCAGGGCAGGAGCTGGGCAGGTGGGAGCTAGGTGGGTTCTCTTGAGCCCAGGTATTGGGCAAGAGGACAGCTGGCTGCTGTCCTGGTTTCTTGGACCAAGGATGAAGTGAGCTGTGGTTCTGACCGGGGGCAGTGAGACTGTGTCTAATGATGTAACTCAGAGGCCTGTGGTGCTGCGACTCCAGGCCTCCAGTGGCTTCTAGTCTCATGGGTGAGGTCACGCCCTGGGGAAGTCAGACTGAGCCCCATGTCAGCGAATATGTTTCCTCACCAAAGGGGGGGGCTGGGTTTCCGGTGCCAAGAGGATGCCCCACGAGCCTGACTGGAGGGAGGGCAGGAGCTGGACCAGCCCCGCTGTTTGCTGATCCTAAAGCAGCCACTGAGGTTTCTGAAGTCAGCCTCTCGCCTCCTCTTTCCCTCCCTCCTTCCTTCCCTCCCCTCACGGCGTCTTGCTTGAGGTTGCTCTGGGGGGTCCCTTGTGGAAGGAGAGAACTAGGGGTGGGCGGTGACCTCCCTGCAGAAGCCCCAGCCCAGGGAGGGTTGGCAACGGCCTTTGTTGGGACCCAGGGGCAAGAGCTTGCGTCTTTGCCTCAGTTTCCCTATCTGAGCAAAAAGTTTGACCTTGCTGCTCCTACGGCCCCTTCTGTCCTTGGGTGGGCAGTGGCTCGGTGGGCACGGGCTTCTCCCAGTGTGCACAGGGGGCGGGCATATACACATCCCCTCTACCTTGAGTCTCTTACCTTATTCTTCACGACAAAATGGATCCTCATGCCTCCCTTGAGGCTGAGGGAGACACCCAGACCCCTCTGGCGGCCCCGGACATGGCCGTGCAGGGCTGTGGCGTCTGTGGTCATTGCTCAGCACCGCCAGCAGAGGGCGGCACGCTCTTGCACTGCGCAGCGTCCCCCCTGTGAGCCGCTCTCTACCTGGGGTCCCGCTAGGCGAGAGTTGGGAGCGGCCGGCTACCAAAGGCCCCTGCGCAGGCCCAGGAAGGTGGTCCTTCCTCAAGGCACGAGGGGGCAGAAGGCGGCGAGGAAGGTGGAGCAGGGGCTCCTCGGGCTGCCAGCCCTCGTCTCGCAGGAATTGGAATCCGGAGTCGGAAGCTCCCATCGGCTGCTCACCCTGTTGGATTTGGAGGCGGCGGAGCGCCTGAGCATATCAGCCACAGCAGTTTCCATCCCGTCTTGCTGTGGACAGCTCCCTAACGCCCCTCACAGGCGGGGGACAGTATCGCGGACACCTCTGGTGGTGCCCGTGTCCTGGCTGCCTCGGCTGTGGGTTCAACGCACAGAGAGCGTGGAGATGTCTGGCAGGAACCCTCTTCCTCCAGCGGGCAGAAGATCACGGCTGTGATGGCGCAGGTGTTTGTTCACAAGTCACAGCAGGGGCGATTCAGAGAGAGGGGCTCCCGTGGGTGACATGCGGTGCACGCACGTGCATGAGCATGCAGCCTCAGGGTAACGAGACACCACCTCTCCTACCCAGTGTCAGACCAGCATGGAAGCAAACTGTCCCTCAAGTGGCCTGAGATACTTGAGATTCATACAACATCCACATGCACATACACATTCATGTACATACACATGCATGCACACACGTGCCCTCTACCTTGAGATCCACACACACGCAAAATACTTGCACGCACACACACGTGCCCGTGAGGGGCAGGAGGAGCTGTCCACCAGAACAAAGATGGAATGAAAACCATCCCGTGGTGACCATGCGTGCACGCACATGCATGGCATGCTTGTACACACTACATATGTTCACGTGCAGCATATGCATAAATTCGCATATACACTCACATAAATACTATATATACACACATTCATACATACACATGGACGTACATGCACACACATGCACACATATACACATGCGCACATATACACATGCACATGCCATACACCCATAACATACATAGACATACATAGACACACACATGCACACACATGCACACATTCAAATACAAACACACACGCATACATACACACACGTGCACGCACATGCACACATGCATGTATGCACACTCACGCACCATCATCACCACCACCAGAAACAACTGCCTGACAAGGCCTCCTGGAGCTGCCAGGGCGGAGCTGGGACAGTCGGTTCAGGTGCAGACGCCATGAAAGCTCTCAGACGAGAGCTGCCGGGATCCCGGCCAAGGAAGCGACGTGAGACCTGAGGGCTCTGGGCCAGGGCTCTTCCTGGAGATGCCATGTACGGTGCCTGAGGTCGGGGGGCCGAGGGTCTGGGAAGGGGTCGGGAGGACCCAGCGGCCCTGCAGGGAGGACCGAGCGAGTGATGAGCACCGTTAGCAGGCTGACTTCACTGCAAGGTGAGGCAGCAGGGCGCGCGTTTCCTCAGCCCCCTAGAAGCACTCTTGGCTTAGGGACAGCGCTGATTATTACCTCAAAACTCTGGAGATCAGTGTTGCAATCAAGGTGTGGGCAGAGTGGGTCTCCTCTGGGGACTCGGGAGGGAACCTGATGTCTTGTCGCTGCAAAGGACAGAAGTCGCACCCGTCTCCTGCACCACACGGTTCCGCATCCTCTGAACCCAGACCTTGCTTCACCCTCACCTTGCTGCCAGGCGGCCTGAACTCACGATCCTCCTGCCTCAGCCTCCAGAGTGCGGGACGGCAGGCCGACCACCGCGCTGCAGAGTGCCCACTCTGACCCTCTGCCTCTTCTGGAAGGTCTTGTGGCTTTGCGCTCGTTTCAGCCACCCAGGATGCTTCCCAGGTCAAAGTTCTTTGCATTCGGCAAAGTCCTTGGCAGGCGTGAGGGTTAGTTATGTGTAGTCAGGGCACAGACATTGGTGGCAGTTCCTCTGGGTGCGTACGAGGAGTTTTTCTTCCTGAGAGGAACATTCCATCCTGGGGACTGAGTAGAGAATGGGGGTCTCTAGTGTGGGCGGACCATATCCAACCATTGAGAGGAAAAGGGTGACCTGCTCTAGATAAATCAGTCTCCATCCTGCCTTAGGTGCGACAGAAAGGTGGGATGGATTCTTGCTCAGCTCTCCCCTCCCCCGAGGGAGGTCAGGTTGCTGGTTTGGGATCAAGACGCAGTGTTCTGAATGCCATCGGGCAGCCAACCACACCAGGTAGGGACGCAAAGCGAAGAAGGGCGCACAGCACGGGCCCACGAGTGTCCCTTGGGTGTGGGGACTGAGATGGCATTCGTCCTTTGACATTTCTGGGCTTTTCATCTTTTGGTCCTGGTGGGAAAATTAAATGGTAGCTGGGACGATAGGGCTGGGTAGCACCCGTGGCATCAAGTCTGTTCTTGTGCCCTGGGAGAGGATGGGAGTGAGGAGCGCACTGCTGAGGCGGCAGTGATGGCTGCTGCGCTGCTGCTGTGCTGCTGCTGCTTGCTCCTGCTGCTGCTGCTGCTGCTGCTGCTGCTGCTGCTCGCTGCTCCTGCTGCTCCTGCTGTGCTTGCTGCTGCCTGCTGCTGCTGCTCCTGTGCTGCCTGCTGCTGTCTGCTGCTCCTCGTGCGCCTGCTGCCTGCTGCTCTCTGCTCTGCTCCCTGTGTCTGCTCCTGTGCTCTGCTGCTCTGCTCGCCTGCCTCCCTCTGCTGCTGCCTCCTTCCTGCTGCCTGCTGCTGCTTCGCTGCTGCTGCCTGCTGTCTGCTCGCTGCTTGCTGCTGCTGCTGCTGCCTCCTGCTCCTGCTGCTGCCTGCTGTCCTGCTGCTGCCTGCTCCTGCCTCTGCTGTCTGCTGCTGCTCCTGCTTCCTGCTCCTGCTACTGCTGTGCTGCTCTGCTGCTGCCGCTCCTGCTCCTGCTGCTCCTGCTGCTGCTCTGCTGCTCCTGCTGCTGCTGCTGCTCCTGCTCCTGCTCTGCTGCTCTGCTGCTGTGCTCCTGCTGTCCTGCTGCTGCTGCTGCTCCTGCTCCTGTCCTGCTGCTGCTGCTCCTGTGTGCTGCGTCCTGTGCTCGCTTCTGCCTGCCTCCTGTCTCCTGCTCCTGCTGCTCCTGCTGCTCCTGTTGCTCCGCTCCTCCTCCTCTCCGCTGCTCCTGCTGCTCCTGCTGCTCCTGCTTCTCCTGCTGCTGCGCCTCTCTGTTGCTGCTCTGTGCTGCTGCCTGCTGCTGTTGCTGCTGCTCCTGCTGCCCTGCCTGTTTGCTCCTGCTGCTCTGCTGTCTGCTGCTGCTTTTGCTCCTGTCCTGCTGCTCCTGGGTGCTCGCTCTGCTGCTGCCTCTGCTCCTGCTGCTGCTGTGTCTGCTGCTGCTGCCTTGCTGTCCGCGTTCCTGCTGCCCCTGCTGCTGCTGTGCTCCTGTTGCTGCTCCTGCTGCTGGCTGCTCCTGCTCCTGCTGTCCTGCTGCTGCTGCTGCTGTGCTCCTGCTGTCCTGATGCTCTCTGCTGCTCCTGCTGCTCTGTCGTCCTGTCCCTGCTGCCTGCTGCTCCTGCTGCTCCTGCTGCTGCTCCTGTGCTGTCTGCCGCTCTGCTGCTCCTGCTGCTGCTCTGCTCCTGCTGCTGCTCCTGCTGCTGCCTGTGCTTGCTGCTCTGCTGCTTTTTCTGCTTTTTTTCCTGCTGCTCCTGCTGCTCCTGTGCTGCTCCTGCTGCTGCCTCCTGTGCTCCTGCTGCTCCTGCTTTTCCTGCTGCCCTGTGCCTGTGATGTACTGTGC
>JALPQD010000155.1:4489514-4504063 GCA_023101885.1 Typhlomys cinereus | reverse complement strand
GCTGCTCCTGCTCCTGCGCTCCTGCTGCTGCTGCTCGCATCTGCTGCTCCGCTGCTGCTGCTCTGCATATGTCTGGTCGGCTGCCCAGCTGCTCAATGCTGCTCTGCCATCTGTGCCCTCCTGCTGCTCCTGCTGCTCATGCTCTGCTGCCTGCTGCTGCTCCTGCTGCTCCTGCTGCTCGCTTGTGCTGCCCGCTCTTGCTGCCTGATCATGCTCCTGATGCTCTGCTGCTGCTCCTGATGCCTCCTGCTGCTCCTGATGCTCGCTGCTGCTCGCTGCTGCTCCATGCTGATGTCCTGCTGCTCCTGTGTCCTTGTTCCTGCTGCCCCCTCTGACTTGATGCCGCTGCCCTGTTGCTGCTACTGTGCTCCGTGCTGCTGCTGCGGCTGCTCCTGCTGCTAGCTCCTGCTGCCGCTGCCGCTGCATCGTGTCTTTATGAAGTGGGGCCAGCAAGGCAGGCGCCAGGATGCCGGTTCACAGCACGCTGTGGCTGGAGTGTGGATCTTGCTTGTGGAGAATGAGCTGGTGACCCCTCGAATGCCCTGTTCTCTGAGGATTCTGTTGCCCTGGAACCAGGGGGCTTCTGTTCTGACCCACTCCCCGCGCCTGTGTTTAGAGCGCGCTCTGCCCCGTGGAATCTCCCATGCTTCTCATCGGTGGAGAATCTGGGGCTGTGGGATTGGGTGGGATCCATCACTGGGCGGTGGGCGTGTCTACCTGCTGCTTCAGAAGAAGCTGCTGGGTTGAACGAGCCAGGTCCCTTTCCCATCTGTGCACCTGGAGCCACACGGAGGGATAAGCTTCATCCACACTGGTGAACCCCCCAGCGCCCCCCCAGTACTCCCCCCAGCACTGAGTCATGTTGGCTCTAACAAAGGCTCCTGCCTTGCTGACCTGAGGCTGTGACCTGGTAGCTTCTACCTCAGCTGGAAGTATAATGACACTCAACAGCGGGGGTGCGTGGGTGGGGTCCTGGCTCTGGGAGGAAGGGTGTGGGGAGATCTCAGTGCGTTGCACCTTGACCACTACAAGAAGCAAACGTGTTGATACGCAGGACCCTTGACTCAGGTCAGGCCCTGATGTCAGACGTGTCCTGAGAAACCATTTGGGATGGTCTCACTAACAAAAAGAGAGAGGGAAGGAAGGAAGAGGGAAGGGAGGAAGAAGGGAGGGAAGAGGTAAGGTACCGAGAGCTACAATGTATCCAGGGACCATGTCTGCAGGGACTCCCAGCTCACAGATGTCCCTTTCAGCCCAGGAGGTGCACGGGAGAAAGGGAGGGAAGGAGGAAGAAAAAGAACATGAAGGAAGAGAAGGAAGCAGGGATGAGGGAGGAAAGGAAAGAAAGAAGAAGAAAGGAAGGAAGAAGGGAAATAAAGAGGGAAGAAAGTAAAACAGGAAGAAGGAGGAGGAGGGAAAGAAGAAGGGAGGAGAAGGGAAGGAAGAAGAGAGGAAGAGGAAGGAGGAAGGTGGGAAGGGAAAAAAATCTAGCGATCAGGGACGGAGCCTCTGACCTCGCGGGCTCTGTGGACGGCTTCTCAGCGGCGTCTGCCAGTGTCTACCAGGGCTGCCCTGGAGTGCGGGCACGGGACCCGTCGGCAGCCAGGCCCCTGCGCCTCCAGCGTCCCCCAGGGTCTGGCATGGCTGTGTTCTACACCCCGTGAGCTGAAGGGTCCCAAGGACGCCGTGCTGGAGCCCCGAGGCCCTTCTCTAAGGACCGTCTTCCCTGTGGCCTCCAAGAGGACCCAGGGCCTCTGGAAAAGGATTGAGGGGATTTGGGCACCACTACCAGCACCCCGCATCTGTGCACAGTACCCCAGCATGTTTCTGCAGGGTAGAGGGGTACCCTGAGGCCGCCGGGAAGGACTCCTGACCCAGGCCCCTTCTCCCCGTGTCCTGCTCTGGGGAGGGGTCAGCGCTTCTAGACACTTCTTGCCACTTCCTGGGCCCGTGGCTTAGATCTTTGGGGCCAGATGAAGCATCTGGCTAGAGTGTGCAGGGGGGTCTCAAACCAGGTCTGGGGTCGCTTCTATCACAGGCTCGGAGTAGCCAAGAGGAGGCGCTGCAGCTGGGGGTTCTACACAAGGGGCGCGAGCCCAGGGATGGATGTTTCGTGACCATAGAAGAATCTGGCCCACTTCCTGGGTGCTTGGGGGTCCCCAACTCTGGCAGAGAAAGTCTTGGCACAGAGTTTGCCAAACAGCCAGGGGGTGCGGGGAGGCCCGGGTTGGTGTGTGATCCAGACCCGGGTGGGGATCCAAGGTGGGAGCAGCGTGTGGGCCGAGCAGCTATCCGCCAGGTACAGATTTGATTAATTCTGCGCCTGGAGGTGTTTTTTTTTTTTTTTTTCTTTTCCCAAAGAATCAGAGAAAACAAAATATTTTTCTAATTAAATAAATCTACGGTGCTTGCTAATGGAGCCCGTCTGTGGGCTTGTGACAGGGCAGGGGGAACTGTGGAATAATGATTTTATTTTTTCATTAAATAGAATTATAGGCAGTTACTCAAAGCAGCACTGAGCCTAATTGAAAGAAACCCATTTCTTCTTAATTTACTTTCACGGTTTTGGATGATAAAAGAGTGTGTTCGTTGGAAAATTAAATAAAAAGCACAACAAGAAAAGAGCCTTATTTAGGTGGGTTTTTCTCTCCTCCGAGCGTTAAGTAACCGTCCCCAGGTTCGGCTAGGAAAAGGGAGACTATATCGGGGGACCTGCTTGGTGGGGGGATCAGTGGAAGCAGCAGCAGGGAGACCCTGGTCCCTCAGGCTCTGACGGGTCCCAGCTCAGTTCCTGGGGGTCCACCCAGCCCTCGGCTCCCACGGCCCAGCGGGGCCCATCTGCATTCTGGTGTCCAGCCTGCTGCGCTTGACGGGTGCATCACAGAGCAGCCTGGGCTGTGTGCACGGCCGTCCCGTGCATCCCAGTGTCCTTTGCGAGCCCCTTGCCAGCTCCTGCTGTGCCCTCTGTGCGTTTGTCCACTCTTGCCACCCACCCAGCTCCCTCTCCCAGGAAGCCCTCTGGGGCCGGCACCTCTTCCGCCTGCATAGGGCAGATCTTTGTGTGCCCGGGTCACGGGTGGCCAAAGTTGCCCACAATTCTGGCCTCTTTCCAGAGCCTGGGAAGACAGACGACCCAACAGCAGAGGGAGCCAGTGAGGGGCTCTCCCAGCACTCATTAAGCCCCTGCTGTATGCAGGAGTCCCAGCAGATCTACAGTAGAGAAAATACCAAAATTTCGCTGTAATTAGTCATTAATTTAAGATGGATCCCTGTGCCCAGCCAGCAGCTTTCATACCATGAGGTGCGGCAGAACCTCAGGCACCACTGCCAGTCGGGGATCCTCCATGGGAGAGGGTGACATTTAGGTGGCGCCTTCCCACACTTCACTTGGCGCCAGAGCGTCTGTGTTCTTGAATGGAAGATTACGGTCGCCAGACAAATGTTAAGATTTTAAATTTTGTTATTATATTTTATTTCTCTCTCTCTCTCTCTCTGTGTGTGTGTGTGTGTGTGTGTGTGTGTGTGTGTGTGTGTGTGTATACAAGAGATACTTGAGTGCCTCCTCTGCTTTGCTCTCTTATTGCTTTACTCTGAGATAGGCCTTCCAAGGCAGGAATTGCAGATGCTGCCATTTTTCTGCCTAGTGCACAATCGGAGGATCTGAACTCAGGTCTTTCTGCTTGCAAAGCAGAGGTCTCAAACCCCTGAGCTGTCTCTCCAGCCCCAATCTCATATGCCAGGCTGGTCTTGAACACTATATAGTTGAGAAGGACTTTGAACTGCTTCTTCCAGCCTTCGCCTCCCGAGAGCTGGCTACACGCATGTGCTGCCACACAGTGCTGGGAACGGAGTCCTGAGCTCACGCGTGTCTGGGAAGCACGCTACCCACTGGCCACACCTCCAGCCCTGGTGCTTATTTTTAACCGAGATTTTAAGAAACAAGACGATACTAAACTTGGCGCACAGCAAGGGTCTTCTCTCTGCCCGGTGCCCCAGTCAGAGCCTCGCCCCCCGCCTGGGACATAAGAAGGGTGAAGGTGTATGTCTGAGCGGTTAGAGGCTGGCACTCAGCTGCTAACCACCGCAGCGACGGTCACGACCAGGCGCATCTTCCTCCTCTCGGAACCTGACCCACGGTCCTCTGGCCGGGCTCTGGGCAGGGGTCACAGCACCTGGCCAGGCTGGGGGTGTGAGAACACACGGGATATAGAGGTGTCTCTCATCAGGCGCTGGCCCAGGTTTCTGGGTCTTTCCCCTGCAGCCTCCTCTGTCAGCTCTGACCTGCCCGGCAGCCCGTAGCAGGGTCAGGCAGGCCGAGGGCCGCTCTGGGCTGGAATGCCAGGGTGATGGTCCCTGGCTTCCTGGGGCTTCCCCAGCTGTGTAGGGGGCTCCTCGGGAAGGAAGCAGGGATGCACATTTCACCTCCCGGGGCCTCCTCCTGCCCTCTGGGTGCCGGGGATCACCTCTGGGCGAGGCCCTGACCCGCTCCCCGGGGCTGCCGCGGTGAAGGTCTGTTTCCATTCACAGCTTCTGCTGCTTTTACATTGACTGCTTCCCAGGAAACGCCTGGTGGTCGCAGATAATGCGTCCCTGCTGTGGAGCTTTCCAGGGCCGGGTGTGGGTGGGCACTTCTCTCCGTCCGTCCCCCAGCCTCAGCTTGCAATCACGGGGCTCTGGGGACCAAGGCAGTAGCGCCCCAGAGTGACCCGGGCACCCCTTAAACTCCTGCTGTGAACCTAGTTTCATACCCCATGTCAACCCGGCCCCAGGCAGGCACCTGGCTGCAGCCAGCGTGGATCCACGGTGGCTGGCTGTTTGGGGGCTTAGGCCCAGTGTGTGTGAGCTGGTCGAGGGTGGCTGTTTGGGGGGCTCTGGCCTATGCCGACGGTGCCAGTTGTAGGTATTTTGCATCTGTTGACCGGCATTTCCTGCCTCTGCACGGTCGGAACGCATCTTCTCCGAGGCCCAGGAACGCCGCGCGGCTGGCAGAATGGTGTTCACAGGGGTTTCAAAGGGAGGCTGGGGCTTGAAGCCCCTCCCCTGTGGGGGATGGAGCCCACCAGACGCCTGTGTTCTGTGTTCTGCCTCTCGCTGTTTGACAAGGGCACGCGGACCTCACCAGCACGCGGCCCGTGGTGCCTCCGCGTACACCAGGCTTCTTAAGGCATTTCCATTCCCGACCCTTTCGCTTGAAAAACTTCCTTGACACTGGGTAAACTGGTGTGAAAACTAGACCTATAGACCTATTTACATTTACTGCGAGTAAATCATGAAATTTACCCTAAGCCAATTCTTCAGTATACATACGATGTTATCATTTGCTGAGGACAAATTCTCATTTGCTGAAGAGCAACCTGGGTGTTTCCCTGCTGAAATTTTGGCTGGACGATGGGTTCTGCAGGACTCAGAGCAACGTCCACCTTTCTACGGCTGATCCAGATTTTTCGTTTTGCATCCCCTGTGCCTCACTGCGTGTGAGTGTGTGGTAGACGTATCGATGTATGTTGAGGGGTATGTTGGCCACCAGCAAATCAGTGGAGAGTCTCTCTTGACCCCCAAACTCATGATTTTGTTTTTAGTGGAAAAACTTGCCAACTAGAGTTAACAACTTGAAACATCGAACGCTTGAGCATGATACAATCCCGGGGCGCTTGATACTTACGTAGCCAGGAGCGACAGCGGGAAAATGTCAAGTCTTTGCTGTTGGTAATTAAACGATTCCCTCTCTCCCTCTCTCCCTTCTTCCCTCTCTCCCTCCCTCCTTCCTTCCCTCCCTCCCCCCTCTTTCTTATGATTACATGACCATGGAGGCCATAGACTGACATCAGGCGTCCTCCTTCATCGCCCTCCATCTTATTTGTTTATATTTTGGATTTCATGTTGCTGTATATGTGTGGGTTATGCATGTGTATATGCAAGTTCATGTGGGTGCATGTGTGCAGATGTGTGCGCATACATGTGCGTGGAAGCCTGAGGTTGGTAGTGGGAATCCTCGGTCACTGCTCCATCTTATTATTTTGCCAACTTGCTCCGGAGATTTCCGGGCTCCACCTCCTGAGGCTGGAATTGTCGGTGGGTTGCTGAACCCACGTGGTGCTTTGCGTGGAATCCTGAGGCTCTGAACCTTGGTCCTTTGGCTTGTACTGCAAGTACTTCAATCTCTGCATCTCCCCAGATTCCAATCTTATTATTACTATTATTTGTGTGTGTTTGTGGGGGGATGTGTATGAGAGGGCACCAGAGTGCGTGTGTGTGTAAAGGGCACTTGAATGTGCATATATGGGTGTGTGTGTGTGCGCGCGTCCACACAAGAGGACGCTCGAGGGCGGGGCCTGTGGACCTAAGGCTGACACTGGAGTCGTCTTGGATGGCTTTTCCGCCTCCTTGCTTTGCTGGAGGTTTTCTCGGGCTCCACCTTTGGGGTGGGGTTGGGGAGGGATTGTAGCTACCAAACCTGCCTGGCTTTTTTAAGCATGGAACCTGGGGTCCTTTGCTTGTGGGGCAAAGGCTTTAAGGCCTGAGCAGCTGGACAGCCTCGCCTTGCTTGTTTGGAGGCGGGGCCTCTCATTGGACTTGGGGTTCCTGACTCAGGTGGTCGGTGGGCTCCACAGATCTTCCTGTTTCTGCCTCTGTGCTGGGGCTGCAGATGCCACACCCGGTTCTCCACTTGGTGCCAGGGCCCCAGCTCAGACTCTCTCCAGCAAGTGTGTGCGGACAGCCCCCCCCCACTCTTCTGGAGTCAGGGTTTCCTGAAAGCCCCGATGGCTGCTCTGGGTCCTTGAATTCCTGCCTTCACCTCTCAACTTCTGGGAAGACAGATGTGTGCCCTGACAGCCGGCTCAGCCTCATGTGTCTGTAAGACAGAGAGTGGGGCGGCCGTGGTGGAAATGCTGCAGAGTGTGATGTGAGCCCAGGTTTCAGGCAGGGACCCGTGGCGGCGCGCTGCGGCGGCGCGCATGGCGTCGAGCGTGCCCGCTGTGTATTCGGAGCCAAGGCCACAGGAAGTCTGGGTGTGGCACAGCTGGGCAGCACCAGGCACCAGCACCAGGCGCACCTTGCTCCATCGCATGTTTGCTGCTTGGTCATCGCATGTTCGGAAGCCCGCTGTGTTTGTGAGCGCCACGTGGAGTCATGACATGGGATCGTGATGCTGCTTAAGAAGTTGTCGCCTGGAGCTAAGAGCTAGAGGGACAAACTCCTTTTGCCATCCATCCTGGGCCTAGTGCAGCTTGACAAGAGGTGTGTCAAAAACCTCGCCTTTGAGGGGTGGTGGGCAGACGGGCCAGCAGGCCCTGTCTGAGCCTGTCCGCTCCACGGCCCCGCGGCTGCGCTCCCCACACTGAGTGCAGGCTCTGTGGGCGGGGCCACAGGAGCAGCAGGCTGCGGGGCAGCGGGCTGTGCTGCTGGCAGGCGAGGATCCTCCGTCCCCCATCCCCGGAGGGCCGCGGCTGGGTAGGTGGGGAGGGGGAGGAGCCCCCGCAGAACCTGATGCCGAGTCTCTGGGGAGAGAATGGAAACAGCGTGGCCGCCGTCTTGGGCTGGCCAGGAGCAGCTCCTTGGTGCCCACTCTGCTGCCCCCAGGATGCCATGGTGACACACAGCCCCACACGAGGCCACCGCAGCAGGAAGCACGAGGACTCACATGGTGACTCCACGAGCCCCACGTTACCATGGAGCGAGCCAGCGGGCCGAGCCGTGACTCGGAACACCGTGTGCACAGTGACCCTGCGCGCCCCTATTTCATCTTGGAATGAGGGAGCTGGCGTTTCTCAGCCCAACCCAGGGGTGTTGAGCTGCGAACACCTTCTTTGGGGTCCTGGCTTCTCTGATCATCTGCGGATCCTTCCATCTGTGGCCTCCCGGGGTCCTAGGACATGGGACCCCACTGGCCAGCCTCGGGCGCCTGCCTGGGGCGTGATGGATGGGCGGCGCCCGCAGGGCGGTGACTGATGTCCTTCTTTATCCCAGGCTCTCCTCCCAATCCTCTAATACTCCTCGAAGGTGAAGTTCATTTTTCCCTGTAATCACAGTATTAAACTTTAATGTCTAGTATTAATAAAACATATTCTCCCTAATAGAGGCGGCGAGGCCGTGCACACAGTGCTGAAGACCGTCCCTTGGTGACCGTCTCTCCGTGACAGCCTTTAATGCCTCCCCGCTGGGCGGGTGCTGGGGGGCGGCGGGTGTGCCGAGGGGCCCCCTGTCTGCCCAGCAGCCCCTGTCTGCTGCCCGTCTCTGCAGCGGGGCTCTTCTGCCTTCAGCATGGGGTGGGCCGGGCCTGTGCTGTGTGGATACAGCCCGCCTTCAGCTGAGGACCCCCAGAAAGGATGAGCCCCCAACCTGGCCACTGTGTCCCGTCCTGCTGGGTCTGAGCAGCTGCTGGGGTCTCTGTGCTTCTGACAGAGGGGAGCTGGTTGCTGTCACTTGGGGCCCTGGGTAGAACGGGGCTGTCTGAGGCGCCCCCTCCCCTCCCTCAGCAGCATCTTCCTGCCTGTCCCGCCTGACCTTGTCTCGGGGGGGGGCACACCTCCTGTGATCTACCCCTTACTGTCCCCCCTGCCCAGGGTGGGAGCCAGCTGCTCCCCAGAACTGACCTCTGAGTTGTTGGGGGCCCTCGTGCTCTGGCCTCTTGACTTGCAGACGTGGCGCCCACTTTCCTGATCTCAGGGCTGTTGGGGTGTTGGGGGGCCGCATGCTCTACCCCCTGGGCTGCAGACGTGGCGCCCACTTTCCTGATGGTGCTTTCCGCCAGGTCAGAAGAAACCTCAGCTCCTGTCCACACTATCACCTGCTCGCAGGACCCGCTGGCCCAGGGCGCTGGGGTGCCAAGCGGGTGCCATCCGAGGGGTGCCAGAGGCATCTTTCCTGATGTGGCCTATTTTGTTTCTGCCAGACCGGGCTGCGTGGCACTGGGCAGCAGGCGAGTCGAGGGTCCCCATGAGGAACAGGCAGTCGGGGGAGGCATTTGTGCTTGTTGCTCTCAGATTCCCCCATACGCGTGTCTATTGGCCAGACCTTAGTTCTGGTCCCGAACCAGCCCTCCTGGTGCATCGCCCCAGACAGGCTGAGAACAGCCACAGGGTCCCAGTTGCCTGCCCACACACGTCTGCTGAGGCCAAGGGAGGAGGTGGCGAGGGCTGAGGTAGTGGTGGTGGAGGTGGTGGTGGTAGCTGCCGCCTTCTTCACACTGGAGTCTCCCAAGCCACTAGACCACCCATGGAGTCTCTCAGCAGCACACTGCACAGCTCCTCTCCGCAGCACACACTGCCCGTCTCAGTCTCCAGCACACACTGCATCTCTCTTGCCAGCACACTGGAGTCTCCCAGCAGCACACTGCAGTCTCTCAGCAGCACACTGGAGTCTCTCAGCAGCACACTGGAGTCTCTCTCAGCAGCACCTGGAGTCTCTCTCTTGCCAGCATACTGGAGTCTCTCACAGCACATGCAGAACCACACTGGACGCAGATGCTCCCTCGCAGCACTATTGTCGTCAGCGCAACACTGGAGTCTCTCGCCGCACACTGGAGTCTCTCAGCAGACACACTAGCGAGATCTCTCCGCACAGACACCTGCGATGTCCTCAAGGCCAGACACGAGCTCTCATACGCACACTGCAGTCTCCAGCAGCTCCCGTCTCTAGGCCGATCACATAGCACATGTTTCTCATTTTGTGCTTTTCCTTGGTTCCTTTTGAGTTTGCAAAGGCCCCAAGCGTGGGGCTGCAGCTGGGGTCCCTCTGACGATGGAGGCAGAGTAGAGGAACCAGGGTCGGTGGGGGTGTCCAGGCACTGCTGGGCCTCAGAGAACGCACTCCCCTTCCAAATAGCGGTGCACACCATTGAACTGTCGCGGTGGCGGACACGCACTTTCTGTGGAAGAAGAACGAGAGAGCCACGGCGTGGCGATGTGTTCCTGACCTCTCACTGATGGGCCTTCTCCGGCCCGGCGGACGTGTCTGCTCTGTCTCTGGCCTCCATCATCTCTGCTCCCCTTCAACACTGGCTGGGTGCAGCAGATGCCCAAAGGATGCGCGTGGGTGCAGAGCGGGAGTTGGCCGGATGGCCCTGGTCTGGAGGCCGGTAAACCTCCACTGAAAGAGCCAGGCAACCACAGCGGCCTTCAGCCCAAGGGTCAGGGCGGGGGGGGGGATCCAGAAAGGGGGGGTCCCCACAGCCTGAGGCTCAACGAAGGGATGGGCACCCACATGAGGACGCCGGTGAATCAGCACATGGTCTTGCTGCGAGGTGGGTTGACGGTGGGCAGTGGCAAAGTGCCGGGGCAAACTCGAAGCTTGGCTGGGAGGGAGGGCCCGGTGGAAACCAGAGCGGAGCTTCCTGTACTCCCAGATATTTAATGCCATGTCCAGAACAAGTGCCAGGGAGGACAGTGAACGGGACGCCCTTCCAAGGAAGCCTGCAACTATCTCCTGTCCCAGAGCCTTGGTTTCTCCTGGCGGCTGAGATGAGGCTGATCCCGATCCGGGGTTCTGGGAACAAGGTGCTGTGAGTGGGGGACAAGAAAAGGTCTTTCCGGCTGCCCCCATCTGGGCGCCAAATGTTGGCAGGGGGACGAATCGGGGGACCGCGTCCCAATGTTGCCGAGGGTTCTTGTGTTTCCGGGAGAGCTCGAACAATTGAAATAACCAGCAAACAACGGTTGTTTGTAGGGATTAGGTAGAGTTTATAGCAATGAAAAGACGGAGAGTAACAGTTTGTGGATCCATCAATACTCGATGAGTCAACCAGATACCGATGCGGCGAGTTGCCAACGAGGTGCTGGGGCGCCGGGAGAAAGTCATGAGAAAGCAAGGCCAGCTGGGAAAAAGGAGGAACTTTCTGGCCCACTAGAGGGACATGAGGGGCTAGAGCACCAAAGATGGCCGCTGGGGGCCAGGGACCGTGTTCTGTTTATGCCACCTAGAAACAAGCCCTGGAACACCGGCTTTTCCATTGGTGAATTTCCCATTGGGGCCAAACAACCCAGTTTGCTCTCCTGGGGCCCCTGTGGGCTTGGGATCAAATTGGATGTAAGGAGAGCCCATCCCTAACCCCCTTCACAGGAGGAACGTTGGTCCTATCTTGTCTCTGGGAGGACTGGAGTCAGTTCCTCAGTAGTGTACCCTCAGGGTGATTCCAGGGTGAGGGATGAGCTTCAGGAATTCCAGAGACCTTGAGAGACCTTGAGACCCGTCCCAGCAGGCTTCAACTGGAAGTCAGGCATATAGAAGGCCTGGTCAAGACGCTGGCTGGCTGGTGGATGGGCGCAGGAGCCAAACTGTGCAGGGGCCAGGGGGAGGGGCCCAAGCTGGTTACTGCTCAGCATCTGAGAATCGCCTAGAAAGACTGGCAGCCTCCCGAACGGTTAGCTCTGGGTCCCCCACCTGCCACCCCGGGCGTCGGCACCAAGCAGAAGCAAAGCACAGCTGCTGATTGTTCCTTGTGCTCCACACCTGGCTGGGTGGTCTCTTCCCAGCCGGGGCCACACAGCCGCCAGCCTGGGCCCTGCAAATAAAGACCACCCTTCCAGGTAAGCCCTGCCTGTCCGCCTCTTGGCTTGGTGCTCCGGCTTCCTGAAGGGCGTCTCTGGGTCACAGGTCCCGGCTGCCCCCAGGTGGGCTTTCGTGTGGTGGTGGTGGTGGGTATGTGAAGGAGGTGAGTGGTTGCCTATTTTACTAATGTAAATTGAAGATTAATTGCAGATCGCCACAGACATTCATTATGCAAATCGTCAGCGTTTCCTCTGAAGGCCCCTCCTCCCGCCTGTGTCCCTGGAGTGCTGTCTGTTAGGGAACTTTGTCAAACAGGCCATGGAGTCCCTGGGACTTGGCTCAGGGACCTGCTTGTAAAACCACCATCCCCGCCCTGCGCGCGCTCAGACCAAGTGCCTGTCATGATGCTGCCTGAGGTGGAGAAGAGACCAAAAGCCCATGGTCTGCACATGGTGGGGGGGCTCTCCACATGGGGCGGGCGGGGGGGGGGGGGGGGCTCCACCCACGGGGCCTCTCCACACACGGGGCCTCTCCGCACACGGGGCCTCTACACATGGGGTGGGGGGTTCCACGCTCAGGGCCTCTCCGCACACGGGGCCTCTACACATGGGGTGGGGGGCTCCACGCTCGGGGCCTCTCCACGCACAGGGCCTCTGTCCAGCGTCACAGGGCAGACATGAGGCTTTTCAGCGTGTGGTTCTCAGATCTGGGCAAATGCATAACTCGAAGTTGTGGTGGGGGTGGGAGCAAAGAGGGGGAGAAGGGTGATGGATTCCAGAAACACTTGGAGTCTGTTTCACCTTCCTCCTGAATATTGATTTAATAATTCATGATCGGGATTGCTCGGACGAATGTTGGATTTATACCTCTCACTAACGGCCTTAATAGTCCGTGAAGATCGGTTTATAAGCAATCTTGCGTTTCTTTCTTTCTTTCTTTCTTGTCTTTCTTTCTCTTTCTTTCTTTTTTTTCTTTCTTTCTTTCTTTCTTTTTTCTTTCTTTCTGTTCTTCTTCTTTTCTTTCGTATTGCTTTTATCTTCTCTTTATAGATTTCTTTTCTTTGTCCTGTATCTCAGGCTGACCTTGAACTGAACCCTTATGTAGTCAGGGATAACCTTGAGCTCCTTGTCCTCCTGCCTCTCCCTCCCGAGGGTGGGAACACAGGGTTTTATGCATGCCAAGTGGGCACCCTTTGTCTCTCCCAAGCTGTCACTTTCCGCAGGCAAAGTCTGAGTTAGGTGGAGACAGGGCAGCTGATCTGAGGTGAGTCATAACCCTGGAATCTTAAGGCTCCGCTGAAGCCCGGCTCAGGAGGTCAGTGGGCTGGGGGCGGTGGCTCAGCTGGCCACACTCCCATGAGACCCGCAGCCTTAGCTGGTGACCCTCCCACGTCGCCCCGCACTGCTGAGCGGCTGGGCAGGAGGAACAGGGCGGCCCTGTCCTCGAGGGCCCCGCCCCGCGCCGCCCCGCCCCGCCCCGCCCCGCCCCGCCTCGCCCCGCCCCGCCCCGTCCTCAAAGGCCCCGCCCCCGCCCCGTCTCAAAGGCCCCGCCCCGCCCCCGTCGTCAGGTCCCCGCCCCGGCCCCGTCGTCACGGGCCCCGCCCCGCCCTGTCCTCAAGGGCCCCGCCCCATCCTCAACGGTCTCCGCCCCACCCTGTCCTCAAGGGCCCTGCCCCGCCCGGTCCTCAAAGGCTCCGCCCCGCTTCTCTCGAGTGCCCCGCCCCGTCCTCAAAGGCTCCGCCCCGCTCCGTCCTCGAGGGCCCCGCCCGTCCTCAAAAGCTCCGCCCCCGCCCCCGTCCCTCGAGGGCCCCGCCCCGTCCTCGAGGGCCCCGCCCCGTCCTCAAAAGCTCCGCCCCGCCCCGTCCTGAGGGCCCCGCCCCGTCCTCGAGGGCCCCGCCCCGTCCTCGAGGGCCCCGCCCCGCCCCGTCCTCGAGGTCCCCGCCCTGGGACCCATCTGCGGTCCCTCCTGTCTCTGTCACCATGGCGCCCTGCAGGCTGGAGGAGGACGAGCATGTGGGGAGCGGGAGGCTGCGGGGTCCTCCCACGCAGGGAAGGAGGGCAGGGCCCCCACCTGCCGGGGTCCCACCTGCAGGGCCCCCACCTGCCGGGCCCCCACCTGCCGGGCCCCCACCTGCCGGCCCCCACCTGCCGGGCCCCCACCTGCCGGCCACGTGCCCACCGGTTCCTGGTGACGTTCTGACCCCCGGGCCTCAGCGCATGATGGTGTCTAGAGCAGTCTTCACAGAGTGGCTAAGTGACGTCACTGGGGGAGCCCCGATCCCTTGTGAGCCCTCACGGAAAGAGGGATCCGCGTAAACCCAGCAGCCGAGCAGCAGTGGGACCCGTCTCAGCTGTGCGGGTGTAAAACCCACCCTGGAGGCTCCGCTCCGGACCGGACAGTCTTCAGGAGAGAAGCTTGTTCAATTTCAAATTCTCAGACAAGAATGGCGTACGTTATACATACCATGTACGTATTGCATACATGTCGCCTGCAGAGTGGCCAAGTCCACCCCTGGAACTTGTCACCTCGCACATTTGCGGTCTCTGGAAGGAGAGTGCTGAATATGTATTCTCTCAGAATTTTAAGTATTGCAGCCATGGCGTTGTATAGCAGATCTCTCAAAATTATTCTCACTGTAAAACTGAACCAGGGTCTCCCCACCTCATCCCCTGGCCTTGGGACGTGTGTGTGCGCGCATGTGTGGCATTTAGGGTTTTTATGTATAATTTTATGCCACCTACAATTTAGCTTCTTTTCACGAATGCCGATACCTTGTTTTTCTTCTCTAGCTTGATTACTATGATCAGCACTTTCAGAAAACTTTTTTCTAATTTTAATAAGAAAGACCTTGAGCTTCTCTGCTTGTCCCACACGCTCTGGGAACACCGCGGACTCGCTCTTACGGTGTTGATGCCAATGTGAAGGGCTTCGCTGTGGATTCCAGTGCTAGGGCTGTGTCTCCAGAGGGTGGCGCTGCGAGCGGTTTGCTCACACACCTAGAGGGAGGAGGGAGACTGGCGGGCTCTTCTTCCTCTCTCCATCCTCTCCCTCTCATTACATTT
>JALPQD010000155.1:4469670-4489489 GCA_023101885.1 Typhlomys cinereus | reverse complement strand
TTCTTCTTTCTTCTTTCTCTTCTTTCTTCTTTTTCTTTCTTTTCTTCTTTTTTTCTTTCTTTCTTTCTTTTCTTTCTTCTTTTCTTTTTTCTTTCTTTCTTTCTCTTTTTTCTCTTCTTCTTCTTCTTTCTTCTTCCTTCCTTCTTCCTTCTTCTTCTTCCTTCCTCTCCTTCCTCTTTCCTCCTTTCCTTTCCTTCCCTCCCTTCCCTCTCCCTTCCTTCCTTCTTCCTTTTTTTTCCTTTTTTCCTTTCCTTTTTTTTTTTTTCCTTTTCCTTTTTTTCTTTTTTTTTCCTTTCCTTTCTTTTCCTTTCCTTTCCTTTCCTTTTCCTTCCTTTCCTTTCCTTTCCTTTCTTTCCTTTCTTTCCTTTTTTCCTTTTCCTTTCCTTCCTTTTCCTTTTTTCCTTTCCTTTCCTTCCTTTCCTTTCCTTTTCCTTCTTTCTTTCTCTTCTTCTCTCTTTCCTCTCTCTTTCTCTCTCTTTCTTTCCTTTCCTTCCTTCCTTCCTTCCTTCCCTTCCTTCCTTCCTTCTTCCTTCCTTCTTTCTTTCTTTTCTTTCTTCTTTCTCTTCTTTCTTTTCTTTTTTCTTTCTTTTCTTTCTTTCTTTCTTTTCTTTCTTTTTCTTTCTTCTTTCTTTCTTTTCTTTCTTTTTTCTTTTTCTTTCTGTATTATGGCTGTTTTATGTGAACGTCACTGTGAAACAAAGTAAAATATAATCTGAGGAAATATGCACAGATGCTGGTCATTAAATAAGGAAGGCTATTAAATCATAATAAGGGACATATGTTCTCTTCTGAAACTCCAGAAAGGAGTGATGATACCCTGAAGGTCTTAAATGTCTGAAAAGGGTGGTTGGGGGAAGAACCCAGCAAGAAAAACTGCTTCGTAACCATGTACAGGTATACGAGAGAACCAAAATTCTTTTCTTCCCAAGAAGTCATTTTGGTCTTCAAACTGTGCCTTGTTTTTTAAAAGGTAAGATGCTAGAAACTCAGTGGTATTCGGGGTCTTTCCTTTGCTAGAACAGCAAGTGCTGTCATAGACAGCAGAAGTGTCTGCTCCAGGCAGGTGTGAGGTGGCAAAGACTGTAGATGTAACTTCTGTTTTGATAACTTTCCTGCATTCATTTAATTTTCTCATTTTCTACTTTCCTCTGAATGTTGTCTGTGAGCCCATCCTCAGAGTGAGGATTGGTGCAGCGCATCTGTGCAGTCTGCATCTGTACCCCCAGCATCTGATCTGAATCCAGTGCAGACCTGCAACCCACTGGATTCCAGTCCCCGGAGCAACACAGGAGTAGTGTGGAGCATGACTGGCCATCACCTCACATCCAGGGAATCCCTGGTCACCTAAGTCCCAGGAAAAAGGAGAAAGAAGAGGAAAAGGAGCTAGTTACCATTTCCCAGCACCTCAGTTCTGAAAGTTGCATCAGGACTGTGCTCTCTGCATTTGCAAAAGTATCAAGTGTTTCCGGTGCTGTGGCTGTGATACATTTATCTGTGAAGTGTGTCCAATCCTTTGGGTACATTTCTGCTTTTTTATTCCTTCTTGAATGAGACCCTTTGAGAAGCAGAGTTGTTCTCTACACCAAGGACTAAGATGTCCTGGAATTCATTGTGTCCCATAAAATGTGCATCTTAGTGCTTAACCCATCAGTTTCTAAAGGAGAACAGCTGTGAGTGACAGGTGGAATGACTCAGAGTCACTGAAAGGAATAGAATGCGAAAGTGAAAGGTGAAGCCACACAGTACAGAGAATCATCATCAGCACAGAGCAGAGAGGGAAACTGCATTTTTTCTCTCTGATCCAGTGGAGTGAGGAAATGGGTCCCCACGTGGAAATTTACAACAGGGGATCATTTTCCTTCCTGGAGGGCATGATGTGACTCTAGGGAAGGAAGAGCATGTGGCCCTCTGATAGGTCCACACAGGCATCTAGATAATTGAAGGTTTGAGCTCTGGGTGCAGTTCCGAAGAATGAGTGGTTGAGTGAAGCCCTGAACAAGCCTGCAGCAGATTGTCTGTCGGAAGACTCTCCAAAAGTGGGTGGGACTTTTCCCTGAGTAACTGGATAAGTGAAAATAAGGAGGTTCATGGAGGTGACATTCTTCATCAGACTTGGTGAGATATGCTGGTCTTGCCAGTAGGAATTGTCCCTCAGCAATGGATATAGTGAGAATAATTTCCTTGAGTTTTGATGCTGATAAAAGTTCTCCTGCCAAGCTGGTCTAAGACATGTAGCCAGATTATCATAAGAACGAAACTCTTGCTCCACTTGAAGCCATTAGTTCATGAATTTCTTGACAGCAGGCAAGCAAAGTGCCACAGACTCACATGGCATCAGACAGTGCTTGTCACCCTGGTAAGAAAAAGCAGCTTACTGCAAGGTGCACAAACTTCCCCTCAGTGGTTCCTACTCTGTATAATCTCAAGTCACTGTTCTGCTTGACATCCACTGACTAAATGGACTGCCCATAATTCCTTTCAATGATTGATTGATTTGTTTGTAATAGAGAGGATGAGATAGAGTGCCGAGGGTCTGCAGCAGCACTTGTGGGGAGATGCAAGGATGACTTTGTTGGGTCCATTCCCCTCTTCTACCATGTGGGCTCCTGGGATGGAGCTGGGGTTGCCAGGATTGCACACAGGCAGCTTTACCCACTGAGTCATCCTGCTGCCTCTACACTTCATTCCTGGTTTGTGGACAAGGTATTCCTTCTTACTTAGAGTGTCTGACAGCATTTCCACAGTTTGATAGGAGCACTCACACCAATATTAGTACCCAAAGAAACTGGCCACACCATACCATAGGAATTGCTATAAAAGGGACATGCTTTCTCACTTTTCAGCATTCTTGCATTCTGAAGTAGCCAAAATACACACTGCAGTTTAAAAGTATTGTTGCCTATAAATTCACAAACTAACCTTTTTGTGGGGAACAATGGATTTTTTTTACAATTTTCCATATACATTTGTTTATTTTAATTTATTTATTATTTTATTTCTTCCACTCACACAAAGTTGATAAGTACCCCATTCCCCTCCCTGCCTTCAACCCTTCCTGCATCCCTTGCTCCCTCCCCCCTTTTCCCCTTCCTTCCCCCCCTCCCTTTCTTGTGGCCACCCCCCCCCATTCCTGGAGCATGCTTTTGTGTGCATGACAAACTTTCCTCTGAGTCTTTCCTCTGATAAAGTGTAGCATTACCTAGAGCTCTTTTTGTGTTCCCCTTTAGTATAGGAACTGTGGCTGTTAACTCCTTGCCTCTAAGGGTTGTAGTGCCTGTGATCCATGCTAGACTTTGGGGGTTCAATGATATGTTGGTCATTGTACAGATCATGCAAAGTCCTATTATGATTGCTTCGGCCCTAACTTGTGCGGTAGTATCTTGCATATCATTGCTCCTCCCCATCTTTAGACTCTTACAATTTTACAGCCCCCTCTTCCGCAAATTTCCCTGAGCTTTAGGATGGGGAGAGATTAGGCTGGTCTGGTTCCAGGTGGTTGATGTAGTCTCTGATTTTCTTTTTCTTTTTTTTTTTTTTATTTATATACATTTTATTTCAGCTCATACAAACTTAATAGGTACACCAGTTCCCTCCCTCCCTCCTCCTCCCCTTGAATCCCCTCCTCTCCCTCCCCTCACCCCTCCCGCCTCATCCCCCGTGCCTCCCGCCCCAATTCCCAGAGTCCTTTCTTGTGCATGCCTGACTCTCTTCTGGGCCCTCCTTTCCGATGACGTACAAGGACCCAGTGGCATTTCCCTGAACCCTTTCCTGTGTTCCCCTTAGGCATAGGAACACCACTGTGGCTGTCAATCCCTTGCCTCCAAGGATCTTGGTGCCTTTAGCAGATGCTAGACTTTGTGAGGTCAATAGTGTGTTGGACATTGCACCGGGCATGCAATGTCCAATTATGATTGCTTCGGCCCTAACTTGTGTGGAGTATCTTGCAAATCATTGCTCCTCCCATCCTTTTGCTCTTACACTCTTACGCCCCCTTCTGCAAATGTCCCTGAGCTTCAGGATGGGGAGAGATTAGTCTGGCCTAGTTCTAGGTGGTTGATATAGAGTCTCTGAAGTTCTGGATAGTGGTTCGTTGATTTCCTTTGCAGTTTTTTTGCTCCTGCAATGCCCTTCACTCCATCGTGATGGGCACTGTATGTCACCCCCTGGCCAGAGACAGAAAGCTGTTAAACTGGAGTCTTATTATAAGAGCACATTCAAGGATACATGTAATACTTATACCCAAAAGTGGAATCGCAGGGTCATATGGCATTTGGCAATGGGAGGGGTCAATCACCCATTTGCAAAATGGTTACTTTTTGATCTGCCGGACTATATGTCCTCCCCTTCTGGTGAGTTCATACCCCCTTAGTTGTAAATGATCAGGAACGAATTGTGAACTTAACTAGGTGTCACATTACTTTCTTGCAGTCCTTGATGGAGGCCTATTTTCTCTACTGTAACATGGTCACTTCTCTCCTTGTTTCTGGTGTGGCCCTCCAACCCCATCCCTCCTGTTTATAATCCTTGCAATTACTGTATTACATTGGTTTACCTTTGAGTGTCTCAATGTGGGCTGGGTGGGTTTGGTACTAGAAGCCACCTATTAGGGAGTACATACGGTGCTTAATTTTCTGAGTCTGGGATACTTCACTTAATATAATTGTTTCTAATGACATCCATTTCCGGCAAATTCCAGTAATTCATCATTTTTGATGGCTGAGTAGTACTCCATTGTATAGATGTACCACAGTTTCCTTATCCACTTGTCAACTGTTGGACATTTGGTTGATTCCATGTTTTTGCTATTGTAAAAAGTGCTGCTATGAACATGGTCGTGCTTGTGCTCTGCTGTATGGGGGGTTATACTCAAAAGTGGAATTGCAGGGTCATATGGCATTTCAATCTTTAATTTCTTTAAGAATCTCCAGATGGCTCGCCAGAGTGGCTGTATGAGCCTGCATTCCCACCAGCAATGTAGGAGAGTTCCCCTCTCTCCACATCCTCTCCAGCATTTGTTGTTGTTTGTATTGTGGAATTTTGCCATCCTGAGCGGGGTGAGATGATATCTCAGGGAAGTTTTGATTTGCATTTCCCTGATGGCTAAAGAAGTGGAGCATTTTTTAAGATATTTGTTAGACATTTTAATTTCATCCCAGGTAAAATTTCTTTAAGGTTCCAGGGCCCATTTTTTAATTGGGCCATTGGTTTCCTTGATGTTTAGTTTTCTAAGTTCTTTGTGCACTCTGGACAGTAGAGCTCTATCAGATATGTGGTTAGTGAAGATTTTCTCCCATTCTGTGGGTTGCCTTTGAGCTCGTGTGACAATCTCTTTATCTGAACAGAAGCTCTTTAATTTCACAAGATCCCAACTGTTGAGAGTTGGTAGCAGTGACTGTGCCATTGGATGTCTGTTTAGGAAATGTTGGCCTAGCCCAATCAGCTCGAGGGAGTTCCCTATTCTTTCAACTATGGTTTTTATAGTCTCTGGCCTTATATCAAGGTCCTTGATCCATTTGGAATTAAGTCTTGTACATGGTGACAAATATGGTCCAGCTTTAATCTTCTGCATGTGGATGTCCTGTTTTGCCAGCACCATTTGTTGAAGATGCTGTTCTTTTTCCAGTGGATTCTTTGGGCCCCTTTGTCAAAGACCAAATGGCTGTATTTTTGTGGACTTATATCTGGTCTTCAATCCTTATCCATTGATCTGTGTGTCTATTTTGTAGCCAGTACCAGGCTGTTTTTGTAACTATGGATTTGTAATATAGACTAAGGTTCGGTATGGTAATACCTCCAGCAGTGTTTTTGTTACTCAGGATTGTCTTTGCTATCCTGGGTCTTTTGTGCCTCCATATGAATTTTGAGATTGTTTGGTCAACTTCTTTAAAGAATTGCTTTGGGGTTTTAATTGGTATAGCATTGAATTTTTGTATTGCCTTTGGTAGGATGGTCATTTTTACGATGTTGATTCTTCCAATCCAGGAACATGGGAGGTCTTTCCACCTTCTGGTGTCTTCTGCAATTTCTTTCTTTAGGGTTTTCAAGTTTTCATTGTAAAGGTCTTTTACCTCCTTGGTTAGGTTTATACCAAGGTATTTCTTTTTTTAAGGGCTATAGTAAATGGGATTGTTTCTCAGCTCTGTCTTCATTTCACTTCTCTTCAGCATAGGAAGCCACTGATTTTTGTACATTTATTTTGTAACCCTCCACCCTGCTGAACTTCTCAATTAGTTCCAGGAGCTTCCTGGTGGAGTTTTTGGGATCACCAGGTATAAGATCATGTCATCTGCAAATAGGGATAGCTTGACTTCTTCCTTGCCGATTTGAATCCCTCTTATGTCCTTTTCTTGTCTTATGGCTTCAGCTAAGACTTCAAGTACAATATTGAATAGAAGTGGTGAGAGTGGACAGACTTGTCTAGTTCCTGATCGAAGTGGGAATGCTTCCAATTATTCCCATTGAGCATAATCTTGCTGTGGGCTTGTTGTATACAGCTTTTATTATATTGATAAAGGTTCCTTCCATTCCTACTGTCTCTAGCGTTTTGATCATAAAAGGCTGTTGGATCTTGTGAAAAGCTTTTTCTGCATCTATCGAGAGTATCATGTGGTCTTGGACTTTGCACTGGTTTACATGATGAATTACATTTGATTTGCGTATGTTGATCCAACCTTGTGTGCCGGGGAAAGCCTACTTGGTCCCGTGAATAATCTTTTTAATATGTTTTTGAATCCATTTGCTAAAACTTTGTTGAGAATCTTTGCGTCTGTGTTCATCAGAGAGATCGGCCTATAGTTTTCTTTTAAGTGAGTCTTTATTATGTTTTGGGATTAAAACGATATTGGCTTCATAGAAGGAATTTGGTAGTGTTCCTTCCTTTGCTATTTGATGGAACAGTTTAAGGAGTATTGGTATTATTAACTCCTTAAATGTCTGGTAGAACTCTGTGCTGAATCCATCTGGTCCAGGACATTTTTGGTGGGAAGATTCGAGATTACTTCCTCATTTCCTTATATGTTATAGGACTATTTAAATAATTCACAACTTCCTGATTCAATTTAGGTAAGTTGTGTTTACTTAGAAATTCATCCGTCTCTTTTGTGTTGTCAAACTTCACAGAGTATAAGTTTTTGAAATATGATGTTATAATTCTCTGGATTTCTTGGGTATCAGTAGTGATAGCTCCATGTTCATTTCTAATTTTGTTAATTTGGTTTTTCTCTCTCTTGCTTTTGGTTAATTTAGCTAGGGGTATCAATCTTATTGATTTTTCAAAGAACCAGCTTTTTGACTGGTTGATTTTTTCTATCGTTTTCTAATCTCGATTTCAGATATTTCTCCCCTTATTTTGCTAATTTCCTCTCTTCTACTACTTTTGGGATCAGATTGCTCTAGTTTCTCTAAAGCTTTAAGCTGCATTGTTAGGTTGTTTATTTCTGATGTTTCCATTTTTTTGATGTAGGCATTAAGAGCTATGAACTTACCTATTAGGACGGCTTTCATTGTGTCCCAAAGATTTTGGTAAGTTGTATTTTCATTATCATTCACTTTCAGGAAATCTTGAATTTCCTTTTTAATTTCTTCCTGAATCCAGTTCTCATTCAGCATCATATTGTTACGTTTCCAGGAGTTAGTGTATTTTCTCTTGTTTGATGTGTTGTGGATGTCCAGCTTTAGGCCGTGGTGGTCTGATAGGGCACAGGTTAGAATTTCAACTTTTTTGTATATGTGTAGATTTGTTTTGTGGTCCAATATGTGATCTATTTTGGAGTAAGTTCCGTGTGCTGCTGAGAAAAATGTGTATTCTTTGGTACGTGGGTGAAAAGTTCGATAGAGATCTGTAAGGTCCATTTCTTTCAGGGTTTGATTAAGTTCCAAAGTGTCTCTGTTAAGCTTTTGACCTGTTGATCTATCCCATGTTGAAAGGGCGGTGTTGAAGTCCCCAAGAATTATTGTTTGGGGGTTGATTTCTTGCTTTAGACACTGTAGGGCTTTCTTAATGAATGTGGAGGGGCCCGTATTGAGTGCATATATGTTCAGTATTGTGAAGTCTTCCTGGTGAATTGTACCTGTGACTAAAATGTAGTATCCATCTGTCTCTTATAATTTTCTTTGGTTTGAAGTCCACTTTGTCTGATAGCACAATGACTACCCCTGCCTGTTTTCTGCTTCCCTTTGCTTATAGAATTGTTGACCAGCCTTTTAATTTAGACGTGCCTATCTTTTGTGGTGAGATGGGTTTCCTGCAGGCAGCAGACCGATGGATTGTGATTTTTAATCCAAGTTTGTAATCTGTGTCTCTTGGGTGAATTAATTCCATTAACATTTAGTGTTATAATGGAGAAACTATTTTTGATTGCAGACATTTATTATGTTTAGTATTTTTATAAGTATATTGCTTCACTTTTAATGGTGTTATACTTGCCTTCTGTTCTCCTGGATATGCCTGTGTTTTTCTTCACGCTTGAGTATCATTTCTAGCATTTTTTGAAGGCCTGGTTTGGTGGACAAGTTGTCTTTGTGCTGGAAGATTTTTCTTTCTCCCTGGATCATGACTGATAGTTTTGCAGGGTAAATCAGCTTGGGTTGACATTTTTGCTCATTCAATACTTGAAGAATGTCTCTCCAAGCTCTTCTTGCTTTTACTGTTTCGACTGAGAAGTCATTTGTTATTTTAATAGGTTTACCTTTAAAAGTGACTTGTTTTTTCTCCCTTGAAGCTCTCAGCACCAGTTCTTTATCTTGAATGTGGAGTGTTTTAACTATTATTTGCAGTGGCGAGCTTCTGTTTTGGTCATATCTGTTTGGGGTGCGGAATGCCTCTTGTATATGGATGGGCCTCTTTTTTTTTTAGATGAGGAAAGTTTTCCTTGATGATCGTTTGAAAAATTTCCTCAGGGGTGGTATTTTGAGATTCTTGCTCTGGTATTCCATGAATACGCATGTTAGACTTCTTCAGGGTGTCCCATATCTCTTGGATATTTCTCTCAAGTATCTTTTTGGCTTTAACAACCTCTTCCATTGAGCTGGTTAGTACTCCCACTTTATCTTCAAGGTCTGAAATTCTGTTTTCTGCTTCATTAGTTCTGTTGATAAGACTCTCTGTGTTCTGGGTTAAGATAACTTGTCTTTTAGCCAGTTTTAAACTCTGCTTGAGTCTGTTTTAACTGCTCTATGCCAGTTTTTGTTTCTTGCACTGTTTTTCTCAACTCCTCCAGATGTCTGTTGTGTTCCTCTTCAAAGCGATTGATTCGATTATGTTATTCCTCCCTGATTTCCTCTTTTTCATAGTATTGAACATGGTAATGATCATATTTTGAAAGTCGTTATCCTGGGTCAGGCTTTCTTGGCCTTTTTCCATGGGTTTGTTCTGGTTGGAGTCTAACATTATGGGGTTAATTTCTTCAGTGGGAAATTTGTTTACTTGAGTGTTGCTTCTCATGGATTTGCACTTTGACTTTGGTATTGTCGTTTTAACTCTTAAGATCTTTCAATTTCACTAAACTGAATTATTTGGCCTAGGGTTCTGGTGGGCGGGCGGGCGGGCGGGCGGGAGCTTACCTAGGTTATGGGGAGGCCCGCTGGACCGCGGTGTCCCGGCCAGTGGAGCGGGGTGGGGAATGGGAGGATGGGGGTGTCGGCGTGGATCTATTTGACCCGAGGGGAGCTGGGGCGGTCCGGGCACAGGGGGAGGTCCTCCTTGTCCCTCGGCCCTGCGCGAGGCTCCCTGGATGGTGGGGTAGGAGCTGGGTCCCTTTGGGCTGCCCTGGGGTTCTGGTGGGCGGGCGCGGGCGGAGCTTACCTAGATCGCGGGTGTGGCCCGGCTGGACTGCGCGTGCCCATCCCGACCGCGGAGGGGGGGGTCTCAGATTTTCTGAATTATGGTTTTTTGATTTTTTTTTCAATTTTGCTACTCCTGCACTGCCCTTGGCTCCATCCTGATACAGTACTTGATGGTGGCCTCCTCTTGCAGTACTTAATGGTGGCCTAATTTCTTTGCTGTAGCATGATCCCCTTTTTCTTGTTTCTTGTGGTGCCCTCCTTCCCCTTCCCTCCTGTCTATAATCTTTACAATTACTGTAGGTATTACAGAGATTCATCTTTGAGTATATCACTAAGTGGATTTGGTACTAGGATCCACCTATTAGGGAGTACATACAGCGCTTAATTTTATGTGTCTGGGATACTTTGCTCAGTATAATTTTTTCTAAATTCCATCCATTTCCCGGCAAATTTCATTAATTCATCATTTTTGATGGCTGAGTAGTATTCTGTTGTATAAATGTACTACATTTTCCTTATCCACTTGTCAACTGCTGGGCATTTGGGTTGATTCCATGACTTTGCTATTGTAAACAGTGCTTCTATGAAAACGGTTGTGCTTGTGCTATCAAGGTAAATTTTTGCTGTGTGGGGGATTATTCCCAAAAGTGGAATAGCACTGTCATATGGCATTTCAATCTTTAACTTTTTAAAGAATTTCCAGACAGCTTGCCAAAGTGGCTATATGAGCCTGCATTCCCACCAGCAATGTAGGAGAGTTCCCTTCTCTCCACATCCTCTCCAGCATTTGTTGTTGTTTGTATTGTGGATTTTTGCCATCCTGACGGGGTGAGATGATATCTCAGGGATGTTTTGATTTGCATTTCCCTGATAGCTAAGGATGTGGAGCATTTTTTAAGATATTTGTTAGACATTTCAATTTCATCCCTGGTAAAGTTTCTTTTGAGTTCAAGGCCCATTTATTAATTTCGCCATTTGTTTCCTTGGTGTTTAGTTTTCTAAGTTCTTTGTGCACTCTGGATAATAGAGCTCTATCAGATATGTGGTTAGTGAAGACTTTCTCACATTCTTGGGTTGCTTTTGTGCTCCAGTTACAATCTCTTTCTGAACAGAAGCTCTTTAATTTCACAAGATCCCATCTGTTGAGTGTTGGTTGTAGTGACTGTGCTTTTGGATGTCTGTTTAGGACCTGTTGGCCTAGCCCAATCAGCTCGAGGGAATTCTCTACCCTTTCAACTCTGGTTTTTCTAGTCTCTGGCCTTATATTGAGGTCCTTGATACATTTGGAATTAATTCTTGTACATGGTGACAAGTACGGGTCCAGTTTTAATCTTCTGCATGTGGAGATCCAGTTTTGTCAGCACTATTTGTTGAAGATGCTGTTCTTTTTCCATTGGATTTTTTTGGCCCCTTCATCAAAGATCAAATGGCTACAATTGCACTTATATCTGGGTCTTCAACCCTTATCCATTGATCTGTGTGTCTGTTTTGGAGCCAGTACCAGGCTGTTTTTATAATTATGGATTTGTAGTATAGACTAAGGTTTGGTATGGTTATACCTCCAGCAATGTTTTTGTTATTCAGGATTTTTTTTGCTATCCTGGGTCTTTTGTGCCTCCATATGAATTGAGATGTTTGGTCAACTTCTTTAAAGAATTGCTTTGGGATTTTGATTGGTATAGCATTGAATCTGTATATTGCCTTTGGTAGGATGGTCATTTTTGTGATGTTGATTCTGCCAATCCACGAACATGGAAGGTCTTTCCACCTTCTGGTGTCTTCTGTAATTTCTTTCTTTAGGGTTTTAAAGTTTTAGGTCTCTTACTTCTTTGGTTAGGTTTATATCTAGGTATTTCATTTTTTAAGGGCTATAGTAAATGGGATTGTTTCTCTCAGGGCTTTTTCCCTTCTTTCATTCTGGGAATATAGGAAGGTCAATGATTTTTGTATGTTTATTTTGTATCCTCCACCTGCTGAACTTCTATATTAGTTCAAGGAGTTTCCTGTGGAGTTTTTAGGATCACTCAGGTATAAGATCATCATCTGCAAATAAAGATAACTTGACCTCCTGTTGGTACAAAATTGCCAGTCTCCCTTGTGTCCTGGAAGCATTTGCTGCGGTCAAAGTCGGGAAATGTGATTGAACTGCTGGGTAAGATGTACAGTGAAACCTTGAAAATGTTCATAGATCTCTGACCCTGTGGTGTCTATGATAATTGTCCTATAGTACGTCCTTCTGCATATCTGAGATATGACCATGAGCTACCACTAAATCTCCTCAGATCTTCCAGCTCCCTATTTTATTCTGATCCTCTGCATCTTACTTATAAATGCCTACCCCATCCATATCACCCCAAGCTAAATGGTGGGGCCAGAGCAAGACTTCAGAACTAGTGTGTGATTAGGGACACCTGATATGACCTCAAGTCCACTGAATGGTAAATTCATTCCACTGAGTCTGAAGACCCCAGTTCTGTGTGGGGCAATAGCTGGGCCCTCAGAATATATAGTAGAGGTAGTCACCACAAAATTGTTTCAGCTTCAACTTGTTTCCTTAGTTTCTCAGTTTCCTCATAGTACACAACATGCTGGGCTGCTCTGAAGACAAGGGACACATGTGGCAGCTGTGCCACACCAAGCAGAGAGGTTTTTTGTGTTTAGAGCTGAGTCATTGTCTTCCAAACAGTAATAAAGTCCAGCATCCTCAGCCTGTATGCTGCTGTTTCTGAGTGTGAAATCTGCCACTGAACCTATCGGCGACCCCAGGGCTTTGTTGGAAACAAAATAGATCAGAAGCTGCAGAGACTGGCTTGGCCCTGCAGGAACCACTGAAAATAGGTCTTTGCACTGCTGTGTAGAAGGCTCTGGCTTGACTTGAGGAGATGGAGGCTGCTTCCCCAGGAGTCATGAGCAGCGGATCCTGGAATTACAAGAAACACGTTCAAAATTACCTGCAGACATGACACATTTTCTATAGCTTTCCTTCTATTGTTTCTTTCCCTCTTATCATTACTCAAGCTTTTAGCTTTTATTCTGAGAATATTTTGTATTAAAAATTGTGGGAACCAGCTCCCACTCACGCATCCATTCACTCACTCACACACAACACAGCTGCTGGCTGTGATGAAAGCAGGTTCCAGCCGTCCCCACCTCCGCCTCTACCCCCAGAGACTCAGCATGGGACAGGAAGATTGTCAGAAGCAGATCTCTCTTTACTGGGGGAGAAAAGGAACTTTTATACACAAAGGTCACCAAGGCGTGAAACAGGTCCAATTGTGTCACAAGGTCAAGACATCCTACAGGTGCTAATGGTCAAGTTCAATGTCACTCAGCACAGGGGGCAGGTAGATACCTGAAAGTCAATTAGGGCTCTCTGTGAAGTGATCAGGTTACGCCCAAGACCCTTTCCTTCAGCGCCATCTTTAGTCCCATGTGCTCGGCCATGCCCTGGGGCAAATCCTGGGCGGGCCCAACAAAAATCTCATGGATCTTTCCAGAATATGAAGAAACCTCTTAGCAGTTGCTTACTCCCTACTCTTCCATCTTAGGAGAATTTGAGCAGAAGCCAGGTCTTGTCCCATCTGTATCCTATCCACCCTCACAGGTCTAACTGTCATGTGTCAATCCTAGGGGACAAGACCCGCTGTCTCCAGGGACCAGAACAGCCACAGTCAGTAGCGTGGTCCTGAAGCTCAGCCCCCTCCTCAGTCTTCCTCATCTCCTCCTGTCCTTACCAGGGATCCAGAGTATTGACAGACCCAAGAGCTGAACACAGAACTTCACTCTGCAAAGCTGAGCCGAGAAACTGTGTTAAGCAGAGACAAGTTTGCAGCTCCACATTTATCTCAGATGTTGACAGGATCATCCTCTCTGGAGAGCAGCGTGCAAATTCCCTGTCAGACGTAGCAGCATGAATTCCCAAGTGACCAGAAACACACATTTATATGTGAGTGACCTGAAACATCTTTTTTCTGTGCAAAAGTCAAAGATAAAGTCCCTGTGCCTGAAGCAGTGGGTGAATGGATCCTCTGTGGACATCTGGAACTGTCAGTGGCACCCAATCTTAACATAGCATGACCTGCACCTTAACATAGCATCAGACATTCCCATATGGAGTGTACCCGCTGGTCAGTTTTTAGTAATGGAATGGAAACCCTGTATAGCTGCCTTCAAGCTGGTCAAGGAAAAGACATAGCAACCACTCCTGGTGGTTCTGATCCTTAGGGGTCTTATCCAATAGCAACTCAGGTATGAACTGGTTGAATAGAACTGACATCTGTTATCTTCAGGTTAATGCATTGGGATATAAGTGACAAATACTACAAAGAATGTTTCTCTAGAACCTGACTGAACTCGGTAAGAGTAGCAGAGACTAAAGTGTTTGACCTCAGGGAAAACGTTAGTCTCCCAGAGGAGAGTCATGATCATTTCCTATAGTGAGAGTACTAGGGCCTGGGGAAAATTTCCACATAACAACCTTTAAAATCAAGTACATAGTCTTCCATACCTCCTCACTGTCTATACACATTGGCATACGGATTTTTAAACAGAAAGGATGACTAGAAATTGGATTATAGGCCATTCATTCTCCTTTCTGCTAAGGAATTTGTCTGTAGTTTGCACATCCCTGAGACATTAGTGAGAATGAAATCAAATTTCTCTGAAGGCTGCATTGTACTCATGTTGCGGTAACTGGAGCTTCAAGAGAGAACCAGGAGCAAAATCAGAGCAGAATGATGTGGAAAGCACATAGCTTTTCCAGAAGTGGAGGTGTTCAGAGTGAAGAGAAAATAGGAACCAGGTGGAACTTTGGGATCTATCATGCTCCCATCTGCAAAGTCTGGACCTTTTGCTTTCTGGCAAGTGCTTTAACTTCTAAGTCATCTCTCCAGCTCCATCTCCCTTCTGTCTTTCCCAGTTTGCTGTCCGGGTTGGTCCTCTCAGCCAGGCATTTTGATGTCAGCACCAGGCAGCGCAGCATGTGTAGCTTGGGGAAGTTGCATTCGTGCATGCAGCCCATACAGACCATCCCTGAGTGGCATGCTCCCCAGGTGGAGGTATTGTAAGTGATGGTTGATCAGAGACTTGAATACAGCCCTTCCTGGATACATTCCAAGGCTGTCTGTCCTTCCTTACTTGTAATTCAGAGCAGCTGGAACACCAGAGGCCGTAAGAGCTCATGTCCACATTGTATTCTATTTCTGAGGATGTGGACATTAAAATACTCTAAGCACAGTTTGTTGAATTCTAGGCCCATGCAAATCAGCAGGACATAGGAAAGGAAACTCCAGAGCAAAGCAATGAGGAGACAGAACAATCCAAAAGGATGATACCTAGTATCACCTTGGACCTCTACAGGCGCACACACTCAAGTGCTCTCTTGTACATACTCACACACACACACACACACACACACACACACACACACGAAAAATAAAATGAAAACAAGGTCATATTGCCTATGGAACTTCTCTGAGTTTCAGATTATAAACATGCACTTGTTCCTGAGGGAAATAAGGTCTGGGAGTCTTCAGGAACTTGATGGATCACACAAGTGCACAGTGGAAACAGCATGTTCTGGGCTCAGAAGCTGGGTGCTCACTTGGTGCTCCCGAGCCACTCCACTGGAAGAGTTTCTTCTTTTTTTTTATTTTTATTTATTTATTTATTTTTTAAATATTTTTTAAATTATTATTATTTATTCAACTGTGTGCATGTGTGTGCGTGTGTGTGTGTGTCTGTCTGTGTATGTGTAGAACCACGGACGAATTTGCGAACCACCATGGACGCCTCCACCTCCTTCTGCCCCGGGATTCACAGGCTCCACCACCACGACCAGAAGCGCAGGCCGCCCCCGCTTCCGCCTGCGTCTATACGTGGGATCTGGGATCCGAACTCAGGACCTTCCGCCTGCAAGGCGGAGGCTTAACTCTGAGCCACTTTCCAGCCCTTTTTTTTTATTTTTTAAAATTTTTATTATCTCTGCTCATACAAATTTAATAGGTACACCGGTTCCCTCCCTCCCTCCTCCTCCCCCTGACCCCTCTGCTCACCCTCCCCTCACCCCTCTTCCCCACCCCCCAGTGCCTCCCCTCCCCCAATCCCTGGGAATCCTTTAATGTGCATGCCAAACTCTCCTCTGGGTCATCCTCTCCAATGACATACAAGGACCTAGTGGCATTTCCCTGAACCTTTTCCTTTGTTCCCCTTAAGCATAGGAACACTATTTTGGCTGTCAATCCCTTGCCTCCAAGGATCTTGGTGCTTTTAGCAAATGCTAGACTTTGTGGGGTCAATAGGGGGGGCATGGAAAGTCCAATTATGATTGCTTCGGCCCTAACTTGTGTGGAGTATCTTGCATATCATTGCTCCTCCCATCCTTGTGCTCTTACACTCTGGAAGAGTTTCTTCTATTGCACCAATCTTTGAACCTGACTCTGACATTTCCAATTCAAATGCCAGGAACAGCCTCGCCTCTTTCCTTGGTGCATTCACTTGTCTGGAGGCAACGCAGCAAGTGCTCACACTCCAGGCCTGGGAAAGAAGCAGTGGGCGCCGCTGGAATCAGTGGTGTCTGGACATGGGAGTGAAGCAGTTGTGCGAGTGCACAGGAGATTTTTGCTTTGCAGACAAAGCAGGGATTGAAGAAGTGCCAGAGAAGTCTAGCTTTGGGGCTCAGTCTAATTAATAAGAAGTAGTGACTTATATACTTTATTGAATTATGGTTTGCCTAGTTTGTGCTGCAGAAATAGAAAAGGAGGAAAGAGGTATTCTGAACCTTCTCTAAAACTTCTAGGGGTTCAGGACTGACAGCATCCCTCTAACATATGATCTCAGAATGTGTGAATGAGAAGAGCCCTGGGGTAACTCACACTCACACTTCAGCTTCCCCAGGTGGTTTATGCTGTGACTTGTGTCACTATGGGAGGGACCCTGTAACCCTGTTGACAGTAGTAAATGGCAGGGTCTTCAGCCTCCAGGCTGCTGATGGTGAGAGTGAAATCTGTCCCAGGCCTACTGCCACTGGACCTCGATAGGACCCCAGAGTGCTTATTTGTTGCTCTGTAGATCAAGAGTATAGGGGCTTTTCCTGGTTTCTGTTGGTACCAATTTAAGTTACCACCAATGTCCTTACTTGGCCGGCAAGAGATTGTGACTCTGTCCCCAGAGATGTGGACAATGAAGATGGATACTGGGTCACCTGGATGTCACATCTGGCATCTGACAGTAGAGATACACGAGACATGAAATCTTTGTTTCTAAAAGCGCATGACAGGACTTTCCTACAGGACAAGACACTGACTAGGCCAGGCCGGTGCATCTTCCTTACTTGGCAGCCAGAGCAGCAGCAGCCCCGGGAATGTCAGCACATCTTGTGATTCTGTCTCCCTCTGCTGGTCACCTGAGGAGATGTGCAGACAGCGCTCCACAGGCTCCTGTACTGAGCATTCGGCCTCAGCCCATGGCACTGTGCAAGGTGCAGGGGAAACACTAAGGGGCGTGACCTCATGTGAGCTCTGCTGTTCAAGTGGGGTGACCTTGAAGTGAACAGGCAGTTTCATCCCTGTTCTTCTTGTCTGCTCAGCTGCTTTGAGATGAGCAGTTTCTTGACCATTTGATCCTTTTATAATTAGTATCCACCTCCAGGCCTACAAGTGACAAGCTGTGACATGAAACAACTGTTTGTTTAAATTCACTGCCATAGACTTTTGTTTTAGTAATGGAAAGCTGACTGACACACTCAAAAACACCTTTCTTTTCCACAGTATTTGCAATACAAGGATAGAAATGATGTCACAATGATAACTCTATTACTGTCTCAGGAATCTCTGGATAGACTATTTGATTAAAGTTGGGTGAGGAAAATAGCCCAGTGTGTGTTCTGAAGTACTCTGCCTGATCTGTTTCCTCTCCAGCAACCTCCATTTATATCATCTCAGATAAGAGGACTTTCCTGTGGAGGATTATGCAAAACAGATTCTGTTAGACCCTAAAATACCTGGACACTGAACAGAAAGCTGCTTCCTTTCCTTATCATCAGCGGCAGTAGCATATGCCAGAACCATATCTGTAATACTTTACAGGGGAAAAATACCATCACATAGCCAAGAGTGATCCATATGCCTGAATCTGACTAACAACATAAAATTAAGAGAATCAATGAATTCCATTGTTAATGAAAGCATTACGGACTGAGAGGCTAGAGATATGGCTCAAGTATTAAGCCAAATGGAATCAGATCCCACATTGTACATAATGTAATGGCAATGGTCTGCATTTTTGATCCTGGAAGTTCGAGCCTGGGAAACCACAGAGTAAATGCATAGAGAGTCTGGGAAACCACAGATCAAATGAATAAGGTCAGGAATAATGCAGGATGATTTCTGATGTCATTCTTGCACATCAATAGGCACACATAGTGCCCTGGTCCACATGCATCTATACATGACCCTGTACACATTCATCCCCCCCCAACACACACACAAGATCGGCTTCAGTCCATGTGTGAGTCTGCGGTGCTGATGTGTGATCTTTCTCTGGAATTCCTGGTTCCTGCAGCCTCTGAGAAGATATCCTGCATCTGCTGTTAACTAATGCCCAGCATCAGGAGTATTTTCATTTCCCAGGTATACTGATTGGTTCTAACCACACAGTTAAGTCTGCTGGTCACAGCTCCACATTACCAGTGTAGAGTTGGCAAACCTTTGGACAGTGAATGAGAGACTTCTTGGCTTCCCCTGTCAACTCTTAAGCTCACTATGGAACCCCATGCTGTAGGGAACACAAGGGATATGGGGCATGTGTTTCCTTATCATTAGGAGAGTCTCCAACCTGTTTTCCCTGCTGGCAGGCTGGAGGCCAAGGTGGATCTCAGAACACTGTCAGGTCAGGATGGATCCAGGATCACCATCTAGCTACAGCTTTTCCTATTTTCCATTTTCTGCATTTCACTGAATCAATAGCCAGGAGAGCCTGGAGATCCCTGATCATATTCGATTGGATTTCAGGTTCTTTTTGTTGATTTCTAATTCAAGTCTTATCTCTAGAGCACTGTGATTAGCGCAACAACATAGTAGAAAATGAACTGGAGGTTGTAGGAAGGACATCAGCCTGGAATTCAATGGGCTGCTCTTTGCCTTGGAGCCGAGAATCGGGGAAGTGGGTGGGAGCCTCATGTGTGATTCAGCGTTTCACAATGCAAGAGGGGAACTTATCATCACTCAGTTAACAGGCAGCAGCTCACTGGAGTGTGATGAAGAGGGCGTGATATGGATGAGGGTGTGAGTGTGGTCCAGGCTAGAGAATTTTATGGCAATACTTCAATGCCTGGCTCACTACGGACACGTGTTTATGGCTTCACTCCCCTCCCCCACTTGCTAAGTTTCAACCTCATGGGCATCCTGCCCCAGGCTCCTGAGCACAGGGATTATAAGGGCAACGCACACACACCCAGCTTTGAATTTCAATTCACAGCTTATTTTGTTTGATCTTCTGATTTCTTTGGGATGTTGTCACAGAAACCACTTGAAGGCAAGTCATAGACATTGATTAATAGCATCATTGATAATAAACAAATACTAAAACTCTATGCTGCAGAGTTTATTGATTATCATAAAGCAATAGTTTTGCTAGAGGGATATTTGGAGATGATCTGAAGATTTTTTTCAAGTTTTTTTAAACATTTACTTATTTATTTTTACTTATTTATTTATTGTGTGTGTGTCTATGTGTGTGTGTCTGTGTGTCTATGTGTATCAGAGGGCACTGTATATGCCTGTGGAGACCCAGGGGTGACTTCAGGAATCACCCTAGTTAGTTCTACCTCCCCTTTGCTTTCCTTTGGAGTTTCCCAGGCTCTGTCTTCCGGGATCAGAAGTCAGGCTGCTGCTATTTTCTTCTGGCTTTTTTACTTGGGATCTGGGATCCAAACTCAGGATCTTTTGCTTGGGAGGCAGAGGCTAAACTCTTGAGCCATCTCTCCAGCCCAAAAAGGAAGCATTTTTGAAAGTAATAAGTATACTTGATTGACACATAG
>JALPQD010000155.1:4357500-4469578 GCA_023101885.1 Typhlomys cinereus | reverse complement strand
TCTGAATGGGAAATCAGTTCCTCTAAAGCACTCGGTCTCTCTAGGCTCCTCATGCCTCCTCATTACCATAGACATATGAAACACGCAGGACACTAAACACACCTATATACCAAGCAAAAAGAGCAATCTCAATGTTTGTGTTCCATCACAAGGTAGAACATCAATAAATTCTAATTTGTTTATAATTTAAAATAAAAGAATATGATGGGGCCTAAGTTTGTGTCCTTGATTCCATCTAAAAATGCTAGGGCTTCGGTCTGTACTTCTGGCTCTGGAAGATGAGGCCAGGGAAACTGCAGAGCAAAGCAAAGAGGAGGAAGAACAATCCACAGTGATTCTCAAAGTTACCTTTGGTCCTCTGATACACACAGACATATACACACACAAAAAATTAAAAAGTTGTGCAAATTTGTATAGTTATTACCAGTATGTTAAAATCCCCCTTTTTTTGCTCTGTGTGTGTGTGTGTGCGCGTGCGTGCGTGCGTGCGTGCGTGTGTGTGTGTGTGTGTGTGTGTGTGTGTGTGTGTGTACAAGAGGACACTTAAATGCATGTGCCTTTAGAGGCCCAAAGGTGACACCAAGAATCACTCTGGATTGCTCTACCTCCTTATTGCTTTGCTCTGGGGTGTCCCAGACTCCTTCTAGAGATGGAAGTGCAGGCCACCATTTCTGTCTGGCATTTTTAAAATCCAAACTCAGGCCCTTTTACTTGCAAGGCAAAGGCTTAAGCCCTGAGCCAACTGTCCAGCCTAGAATTTCCCTTTTTCTCTATTCTTGACATTCTGGGGTTTGTGTTTTGCGATCAATTGAACACATCCTGTGGCCCAGTGTCAGGACATAGCCACAAACAGCATACCTTCACTAGGGAAGTATGTCTTACCTAAATGGCTAACTTAGTCAGTGTGTGACTGCCTGTTGAAAATACCTTGAAATCTTTCTTTAACATCATTTGCTGAAAATGTGCTAAAGCATGAAGTGGGGCCCTACAAACTGATTTGGCTACTGTGTACTGAAGCACCTTGGGAAAAACTAAGTTGACCTTCTCTTTAAGGAGTCTTGTGACATGTGCTGGTGACATTATCAAGGAATTGTTCTAGGAATGTTTATTATGCACTAACAGGGAAACAAGTCAGTGGCGTTTAGAACTATACTGAAGGTCCTTTGAAAGTATTCAGGGCAGCAGATGCATCGATGAGGTTCTTCCAAATATGGCTTGTAGTTCAGCAAATTATATTTAGTCACCAAGCACTGGAAATATGTAGACAAACTGGAGAGAGTTCAGAGAAAAGCAATAAAAATGATGAAGGGAAGGGAGGGAGTGATTATGAGGAGAGATTAAAGTAACCAAAAACATAGAGCTGGGACCCAGAAATGACTTCAGGGAACAGGATAATAGACAGCAAGGTGGCAGTCGGTGAAGCCAGGACTTGTTTAGCTTAGTATCACAATCATATGCAATCACAATCATAAGCAATGGCAAAAGGTAAAATGAAAGGGAAGAATCAGACTTACTCATTCACTCATGAGCGTCTCTGGAGAGTGCTTAGAAGTTCTCTGACTGCGAACATTTAGCACCAGACAGCACTCAGCCCCTCAGGGAGAAGATTCCAGACCAGAAAACAAGAAAGTAGTTTCACAGGTTAGATCATGCTAAAATGTTGGAGCCTTTCTACCTTGTTACCTCATGGCAATCATATAGATGCACAATCTGGGGGTCTCCAAGGTAAAGTAATATGGCTCACCTCTTTTTCATTTTCTGACTTTAGTGCCTCTTTAAGTTTGCATGTTTAATCACGGAGGAATACATGTTTTTTCAATCATGGCTTCCCACATAGGATCCCGGTGACAAACGTGGGGTGCCAGCCCTGTTTGTGGAAGTAGATAATGGAGGTGTTCCCAGTGTCCATGGGTGACATGGAGGGGGACAGGGAGCCAGGCAGTCAGCACAGAGTTGTTTGCTCCAGGCCAGCGAGGAGGCCCCTCATCTGTGTGGAAGCCCTTGCCCCAAAATAGAATCCATGAGCATTGCCTCTGCGATAATTTCACCAGGATAGCAGGTCTCAGGGAAAATGGAGAAGGCACATGAGAGCTTACATGAAAATATGATCCTAAGTTTGATCTCCTTGTACTGACTATCATAAGTAAGTTTCTTTGCCTTGCAAGCAAAAGAACCTGAGTTCAGATCCCAGATCCCATGTAAAAAAATGTCAGGTATCAATCAGTTTGCACTTTTGGCCCTGGAGGTTGGAATCTGGGAAATCTCAGAGCAAAGCAATAAGGAGGTAGAACAGTCCAAGATGGTTCCCAGTGTCACTGGGACTTCCACAGACACCGTGCCTTCTACACGGACCCACACACACAAAGAAAGGAAGCAAATTTGCTTGAATTGGTTCCAGTCAACATTCAGTCATCCATGAAATAGAGGACAGAACTCTAAGGAAAGCTGAAACAATAATCTCTCTCCTCTCTCTCTCTCTCTCTCTCTCTCTCTCTCTCTCTTTCTCTCTCCTCTCTCTCTCTCTCTCTCTCTCTCTCTCCACAGTTTCCCCTTCATAACAAGTCAACATGTGTGTTAGAAGTCACCATAGCCTGATGATGTGTAGGCACTGTGAAGCATGTCCAAGCAGTCTTTGTGTAAAGCTCAGAATCAGAGCTTGGGCAACTAGGGATGGTAACAAGAAAATAGAGAGTATCAAAGCTGACCATGCTGTCCTTGTACTATGTAAGTATGGGACAGACAGAAAGATACAATGTTTAAAGTTCTCAGGTCAACAGGCTGGGCCTTGGCCATAGACAAGGGCTTCTTTGCTCGCTGTGTCAGATTACTCAGCTTCGGGTGCCTGCCCTTCATAGCTCCACATCTAGAGTTCATGAGTTCTCTTCCAGCTCCCTGCCCCTCACGGATTCCACTCCTGGAGTCCATGAGTTCTCTAGGGCGTCCTAGCCCCTCATGGCACTCCACGTTTGGAGTCCGTGAGTTCTGTTCTTTCTTTTCTCTAATAAACTCTATCTTAATCCTCAAAAAATTACTCAACTTCTCTAAGTTTTTATTTTTCTATCAGTAAAAGCACAGGCAAAAACAGTAGTTAGCTTATAAGATTGCTGGAGGGTTAATAAAGAAAATATACTGTGTGATTAATCAGCTTTGTACAAAGTAAACACTCAGTGAATGTTATGTATAAGATTCTTTCTTTGTCCTGTGCATGCAAGTACTTGCCTATGTACAGTAGTTTTCTATCTTAAAGTTGCTGGAGGCCTACTGTACTCATCTGTGAGAATGGGAAAATAATTTTCACCTCTACATACATTTCTTAGGAATTCATGACTAGGAATTCATTCCCAAGGGATTGAGGAATTTGGTGAGAAGTTTCTGGTTTCGATTTTAAAAAATTTAATGTTTTATTATATTATTAACCATAAACTATTATATATTTCATGCTTCAATGTTTGAAAAGTATCCATGGCTGTGGATGTTGCTTGACCCACAGAGTGAAAACAAACAAACTGAACTACAGCAACTACAAAATTCTAATCTAGGTTGGGATCATCTATGCCTGCTGCTAATAATCTGATTCCATGTTCATATCTGAGTTGGTGTTATGTGATCCTAGAAAGTGACAGCTTTAAACTTGATCTTTAATTTTTTATTGTGTGTCCTTGCACAGACGTGTGTGTGTGTGTGTGTGTGTGTGTGTATGTGTTAGAGAGAGACAGAGAGAGAGAGACAGAGAGAGAGCCTGGGTTGTGGAGGTCAGAGGACAACCTGTGGAAGTTGATTCTCTCCTCCTAGTATGTGGGCTGAAGACCAAGGTCAGGTCATCAAGCTCAGCATGTCTGGACCTTTACTTGCTGAACCATCATCTTCTGGCCACTTTTCTTTGTCGTAAGCTGGGGCTCAATGAGCCTGATGCACACATTTGAGTAAGATTGAGCTATAATAAAGAGGGGGAATAGCAGATACAGGTGGGAAGATGGGAGGACATGTGTGGATAGTGACAAGAAAAGCTATAAAGATAAAGCTCTAGAAATAGGAGCAACATCAGCCTGCGAGGAGCTCTGAACTAGACTTACTTGGATCCAAAGGTCAATTTATCTGTCATCAGAGTCATCGGCACGTTTATCATTCATGACAGATTCATTGCACTATAAGCCTTCAGAAACGGAGTCGTCCATTCTAAACATCAGTGTCCCTTCTCTGAGATAGGACTGGTGGGCAGAGGTGTGTTTTCAGAGCTGGGGCTGTGGCTCCGTGGTAGAGCACTTATCTTGCATGCAGGAAGCCTGAGGTTCAATTCTGAGTACTATGTTCCCTCAAGAAGTAGATTTTTAGGACCTGGTCGAAGCCTACAGCTGATGCACTAGTTGGGCAAAAGTTGGGCACAGTGGTGAGGCTCTGTAGTTACATGTCTGGGGTCATCATGACGTCACACCAACTTGCCACCATGGAACAAAGATTCTGCGAAGACTTCACCTTTTGTAAAATACACACAGAATTAGGAGGTGCTACATACTGACTGTGGAATAGGAGTGTTAGGATGGGTTCTCAGGAAAAGAGACACCATGTTCCCTCTGAAACTGAAAGAAGTGAAATTGTATCAAGCACATCATGTTGAAATCTACGCTCAGGCTTTGATATGCCTGGCTGGGGGGAGGGGGGAGGTGTACCAGCTTAGCCACATCTGGTCCAATACCCGAAGCAGAAATCTCACCAGATACCTTTGGCTCAGCTTAGGCTCTGACCTTCTGCAGGGTCCGAACAGCATTTCCTCTTCTCTTGGACAGAGCACAGAGCACAGCAGACCCCTGGCTGACTGAAACACAGCCCGAAGGCTGCACCAGATTCTGGAGGGAGACCAATGGATTAACCTAATTGACTTTGGGTTTTCTCATTGGAAAAATGGAGGTAATTGCAAGGTCAAAAGAAATCACCTATGCCAGGTGTGTCTAATGAATGCCAGAAGTGCCACGGCAACTAGTTTCCAGCGCATCCTCATTCTGTGATTCAGGGCTAACCCTTCACTGTTTGGGGCCTCAATTTCTTCATTGACAGACTCCTCATGAGATTGAATTGGGTGCTTTCTAAGGGAGCATACTTCCAGCCATGTCAGTTGATTTATGAATGGGTCTCTAAAGTGTCTGGGTGGTTTATAATTTCTTAAAGGTCTTAAAGCCAATCACTATATCCTTAGAAAGGCAGATTCAGCAGAAATCTGTTCTGTGAATGGTCCCTTATAGGGAATGAGTCTGCAATTTTAAGATTAGCCCAGACTTTTCTCTTCTGCTTTAGGATTTTGGGCTAACTCTGCAGTGATATAGTAGAAACAGAAAGGTATGAAAGTCTGTGCACAGGTATAAGGAAACCCTTCACCACCCTTGGCAAAACGACAGGTGCAATGTGTTATGGTGTGGAAGTCCTTTGTCCCCTTAGGGTGCATGTATTGGAGGTTTGGTCTCCAGTGTGGAAATGAGAGAGAGAGAGAGAGAGAGAGAGAGAGAGAGAGAGTGACAGAGCTTTCAGAGATGAGATCTGGTGGGAGTTGAATGGGTTATTGGGGATGTCCCCTTGGAACAGATTCTGAGTGCTTATGGGGTGCTGGACTCGTTCTTAGAAGGTCCGGTTGTGCCAAGAGCTAGCTTGACCCCATCTAGCTGTATGATATGATTTCTTGGTCACACACATGCTCTGGCATGATGGCTTTCATGGCATCAGGCCCAGGGCCCTAAGCACCTGGATTGAGGCTGAACCACACATCAATCAGTCTTGAACTTTCAGTCTCCAAAGTAAAGTTCCTTTTCTTTATAGAGTTACCTAGCTTCAAGTTTCTTGTCACAGTAACAAAATCAGACTAATGAATAAATTGGATAGCTCCTGCTGGACCTACTTAGATGCTTTCAGAAAGGAGACCATGATGACCTAGAGAAGCAGAAAGAGGGAGAACATGACTAAAGCATCCACATTCACAGAGCTGCTTCTCCCAGTTCCTCCCTCGGAGTGATCTTGAGAAAAATAAAGGGACTTTTAGATTCGAGTCCACCAGCAATGCAAACTTCCAGGGCCTGCTGGTACCAGCTTCCCTGTGACTACTTTTTTACTAAATAAAACTCAGGATGGAGCAAAGTGGGCCCAAGAGAGATGCTGAATTTGCTCCCACAGTAATTTTATCTTCAGTCCAAAAAAAAAACAAGAACGGAACTGTAGGTAGGCATAGCTGGTCCTGGGAACTCGGCCAGAGAAGCAAGCTAGCCCTCTCTGTAACTCAAGTTCATCTAGTGAGGGAAGTCTGAGGATTTGAAAAGCATACGTCTAATGCTCTTAGTGATCCTATTAACTCCTCACAGAAGCAGCTGCACATTGCAGGCGTGATGAACGGTAGAGCTGTGGGAGATGAGGAAGTATATTGGACCTATGCACTTTCTTACTAATTTCTCTATAATCTGAAGCCTGCTGTTAGCTTAAAAAAGTAAAAAGGTGAAAATAAAAACATGACTAGTTTTCAATGCTTCACTGTAAAATTAATGAGCAGGGATCTGTGGGGGATGGAGGGGAGATTCAGTGGATTAAGAGTGCTTGCTTTGCGTGCATGAAGACCTGAGTTTGAATCCCCTGCTTCCGTGTAAAAAGTCAGGCATGGATGTGAGTGTCTGTAACCCCACCCTTAGGGTGTGGATGGATACAGGCAGATCCCAAGAACTAGCTGATTGGCAGGTCTTACCGAGAGCTTCTAGTGCACTAAGACTCTGTCTTGAGACAGAAGCCTTGGTCTGGTTTCCACACAGGCTCGCAAGGGGCCTGTGCATCTGCACACTCATTTGCATCAAACACACACAAATGAATGAATGAATGAATATATCAAATGACTGATCAAGGTAGATGTGATGGCATACTCCTATAATCCCAATATGAGGGTAGCTATGGCAGGAGTATTTGTGAGTTGAAGGTCAGTTTTGGTCTACATCGTTAATTTCAGGTCATCTGGTGATTCACTATCCCAAACCACAGTACACATGACAAATTAAAACCCCAAACCCATAAAATCAGCACCTTTCTTTGTGTTCCTCCTTCCTTTTAAGAATCAATACTAGACTTAACTCACTTCCCAGTATGGAATACAAGTTATTTTAGGTGGGTAGAAGAGTGCAGGTGGGGTCCAGAGAGGACAGAGTGCAGACAACATCCACCTACCACAAAGTAGACGCTCATTACGTACATAATGAATGCACAGATGGTTCAGTGAACAAAGGAGCTAAGTGGTATTCCTTTCTGCTGTGGCTCTATGGACCAGCCTGTCCCCTGACCTGTTTGGACACCTTTAGAACACCATCCTTCTATCTCTGTTATCTCTGAATCCTAAAGATCAGACCTTTCAAGTCAGGGAATTTCGCTTGCCATGGAGAATTCTGTGCTCCTAAATTGCTAGAATTTGAAACATTTGCAAGCACCCAAGACCCTGGTGTGTAGTTCTTGCGTTGTACCTGCAATATCGACCTTTGGGTCCCAGAAGTTGACCTTTGCTAATGTCACATCTCTCTTTTTATTGTCTCTGACATTGTCTGTGTTATTGATTATCGCCTGTCTTTATTTTTCTCCATGTGCCTGTTCCTTAGAGGGCTGGGTAATTTGCTACTTGCCCAAGGTCTTTGAGGGGTTTGTATAGTGGGTGCTTTGGTTGGACAATGGATGAGTGGAACTACCAGAGTCAAAGGAGAATAGACTTTGGGCTAAGGATGTCAAGCAGAACCTAGATACAGTCAGCAGGCAGCTGGAAATGTAGATATCCACTCATTTGTGCTCTCCCAAACAATTAATGAAGCACCCACTGTGTGTTAGCACCAGCTTGGTGCTTTAAATACAGATCTGGCTTTGTGTCTTGGCTATCCAAGCTGAGGAACAGATCTACTGGATCTTGTTCTGAACTCACTTTTGCCGCTAGTTGGCTGTGTGAGTTGGATCGAATCTCTAAACCGCTCTATGTACAAAGTAGGTGAGTCGATATTCCGTCACCTCCCAGCGCAGTAGTAAGGATTAATTGGCATTTATAGAGTGCTTTGTGATCCAGAGATGAAAGGTCTTTTGCTTCTGCCAAATCGCATGATTACAGCAGTGTGGTAGGATTTAGAGCTTACGAAGGACTTTGAAGATGAAAAGAAACTAAGTCTTATTATGATCTCTTTCAGCTCTCAGGCAGTCTGACCTTGAGGTTTACATGCCTCCGAGTCTTTCCGGGCACACTGCGATTCTGTATCTTTTTCTTGTTCTTCCCAAGCAGTTATGTCGGCCCCCAGATTTTTTTTATTTTCCATAATTTCTAAATGAAAAGCCCAAGGCAGTATCCTGTATTATGGAAATACAACTTCAATAAGCTTAGGGCTAACAAAGGAGGTGGAAGGCCCTGAATAGATTTTCCCGGGACATCCTCATTCCCGGACCTACGTCCAGTTGTTTGCTGACTGAAAGGCAAATGACTCCTTCAGACAAAGTAAAGCCAAGTAACAAATTGACCAAAGATGTGGCTCTAAGCATCATTTGGTTGGGTTTTAGATGAAGAAAATATGCTTGGAATCAATATATCTGGGGATATATTAAAACTGCTTCATGTCAGTGAAAAAATATGACTTACATCCTGTGAATTACCTTACAGGCCACTCAAGACTTGATCTGGGGTGGGGGGATCCATTCCATCTGGAGCTACTGGGCCTCCAGCATCCTCCTTCTGAGTCCTCAGGTCTGGAGGGAGAGTGGACCTGGATCAGAGTCACAGCTTTGATTGCGATCTGGGGGTCTGGGATTGGGATAACAAAAGCTGTATGGACTCTACTACCCTCAATAACCTCTCTTCATGCAGTCTACTGTTTTCTTCCTGGAAAAGTCGAGATAGATGCTTATGACTTTAAGAAAAGAGGGCACAGTGCTGGACCCAAACCTTTCTCTTCCCTTTGTATTGATTAGTGGACATGTTAACCTGTCCTATCTGAGAAAGGGCTTCCAAGAGGACATGAGTGGGGGTTTCAGTGGTGGACATCTTCTGCTGCTTCTGGTTGGAGGCTGCGCCAGAGACAGGTGTGCTGTGTTCCCGACATGCAAGAAATCAATCTTTGATACCAAATCCTCAGGAGGTCCAGTGGTGTATGTAATCAGTTAGTGCTCAGTACTTACATGATATGGTATGTTCAGTGTGGACCCAATGTTGGTTTAGAGTCATACCTGTGTTCAAAAGAAATCAGTAAAACAAGAAAGAGTTTTAAATTTCTTAATGTCAGTTTTATCTTTATTAGCTCTTTCAAAACCTGATTGGTAGGCAGTTTACTTTAGTTGGTTGGACTTGGTCTAGCTTCCAGTAGTTCCTCCACTTAATCTCCACAAATTCAAGGGTTTTGTTTCACTGTATTCTTTCAGCACTGGATAGTAAAAGCCGGGGTGGGACATGATTTTATCTGCATGTTGCCACAAGGTGTGACAAATATACAGGTGAAAGAGGATTTGATTGTTTTGGGAAAAAACAACAACAAACACAAAACTTTCACTAATTCAGTCAATAACAATAACCACAATCCAGAATCTCCTGGCACTCATTTCTGGGAACTCTTATCTCTCTACAAAAATTGACTGTGGTGCTAAAGTAGAAGCTGCAATTCTGTGCTTTCCACATGCATAGGCCAGAATACTTGGTGTCCAAAGAAGGATGTGGATCTGTCTGCCAAGTGGAGAAAGCAGCCACATCTCAGCGAGAGTGGCTAGGGAAGCTTTCATCTAGCATTTCAGTCTCTTAGTAATTCATAAACAAGCGAGCCATTCAGCAACATAATTGAGTTTTCCATTTCTAACCAGTGATATAACTACGTGATAGTTGGACCCAAGATTCTGTTCCAGAACGCCCCAATTCTTGGCAATGATTCTAACTGGCACAGCGGAGCTTTATTGGATTTGGGGAACACTTCTCCATCCTGTGTCTTCTGAAGTCATAAGATTGCCCAATGAAAGTTGCTTTGTGAATCACTGTCTTGCTTTAAGGAAATAGGAATTAGATTTTATAGTTATCTTTCCTCTGCATTTGCATTCATTTATTGTTCTGTGCATCTCTCTTATTATTATTACTACATTATTTTTTATAGCCTCTAAAGATTGTTCCCAGTAGTCTTCTACATATCTTGTTTTTGTTATGTCTGATTCTAATTTTATCCAGGGAACCCTGTGGTTTGATGGGTTTAAATCACAGGAAGGACATGTGCCAAATTAAAGGGTTGTTGCTACTTTTTTTTTTAAATGCTGTATTTTTAACACTCTCCACTTCCCAGGAAAGGAAAAAAAAAATCATTTTTTTAAAAAAGTAAGGATATGTAGTTTCAAGCACCTTTTATGCCTGAGTTCTGAAGTCCCAAAAATGCCACAGGAAAGGTCAGACAGAGCTAGAGAAACATAAAAATGAAATATTAAGGCGTTTGTTTTCCAGAAAATAAGTGTTGCCATATTTCATTTCTTTAAGTAGGGACTGTCTAACAGAGTTGATATCTCTGTCTTCATTATTTAATTACCAGCCTGGGGAGTCATTGAAGAGGGAGTGTGTCTGGTCTTACAATGGATTTTATTTATTGGTTGTGGTCAGCAGGGAGACTTCTGGAAAGCAGGTCACTGCCAAGAATAGCAGACCTTAAATGTTATTTGCTTGGTGGATTCAAAGGATCAGTTACTTAACCACAGTGCAGTAGCTACCTGACTGAATGTCGTCATTCTGTACCGGGAGTCTACCCAAAAGTTACCTGTGTACGTATGGAAGAAATGAGATTGGGGGATGGGGAGTGGGAAGCATGTGTTGTCCAGCTAGGCTCAACTGCATATTAGAGTTAGGTTCTTAATTTTGTGTAGTATGATATGATACAAAAGGGTCTTTTGCTATGGAAATATGACTGTACCTTTATTCTCCCCCGAGGAAAGCATGAGCAGTTTTTATGAGACTCTCTCAACACCACAAGCCTCAAGAGCTAAGAGCTACTTCTCAGCAGATGACTAAGTGTTCCTGTAGTGTGGGCCCACCTCAGCAGTCCCCCACACATGGTGTCTGTAAGAAAGGGATGTCAGCCAGCGGGGAGCTCTGTGGTGATTTATCGTGAGCTTGATTTGAGAGTAGAGACCACATTCAGTGACTCCCCCAGTCCCCAGCAGGTGATGTAAGTGGTTGGAGAGAGATGGGGTGGGGTGGGCAATAATGGTACCTCCTTCACAAGGGGACCCTTTTACCTACTTTAGGGTGAACTTTTGCAAATCAGCAGTGAAGCTGCCTAATGTTTATGCCAGTGTCTAAATGTCAGAAACGAATTTAATTTTTGAGAAATACTGAGCTAATCCCACAAATACATTGGCAGGGCAGATTAGACAGTCTTTGGTTTGCCATAGGAGCAGTGAATTCCATTGCAAACAAGCTCAACACTGCATTTTCAAGATAAATATTTAGTGACAACTTCTTTACCATTGCAAAATGAAATATGCAGTTAATGTAACTAGTAGACGCAATTAAAAAGCAGCAAATGTTCTACTTTAATGATAACACACAGGAGAATAGGAAAGAAACTAATAGTAGAAATGTATATTTGAAAATGTACATGCTCTGATGTGCTTTTACTGGAAGTCGTAAGAACCCTTATCAATTTACAAATGTTCCCTCCTTCCATGTTACCATGGAAACCTATGATACTGGATGGCCCTTCCTCATGTAAATCCCATCTTGCTTCCTTGAAATTTTCACTCATCAGTCTTAGCTGTGGCTTCTAGGGCTACAAAGGGAACATTCCATTTTGCCTTTATGGGCCAATATTTCAAAAGTAGGAATAGTTTCTTTCTCCTGACATCCTGCTCATGGCCAAGACCTTTTTTTCTGGCCAAACATCTCTAGTTCCTTCAGTGGACACAATTCACCTCTTAATAATCTTTTATAATGTTTCCTGTCATTTTCTTATGTTTCAAAAGTCTAGGCACCTTCATTTCCAGTCACGGGTCCATACTGCATGGCAAATTAGGTCTGAGCTCCCCTGTCCATCTCCCCCAGCTCCGGACACTGTGGAAAATCTTGAGCCATGCAGTTCCATGCCGGTTCGGCTGTTTTTGTTGTTACTGTGATGTTGGAAAGAAGCCCTTGTCTGGTGTTCTGGGCTGCCCCTTGACATGGTATTGCATTCACACCTTGGAAATGACCATTAGCTGTGCTAAATCTACAGAATTAGCACTAAACTTAATGATTTTCCTAGTGCTGTTAGCTATGGCCCAGCTCAAGGAAAAGGCATTCTAATAGCGAGCAGAAAAAATGAACAGACAAGTCAATGCAGCATGTTTTGATTGCAGGGTATTGGGTATTATGGTCACACAAATCCCTTTTGTTGGTTCATTCCTATAAGGTCTTTGGTGACTTATATCACTTTCTCTACAAACCATCAGGTTTCCCCACACTCTGCTGTGCAGAAACATTTGGACCACTAATCCTTTGTGGGCAGGCAAGCGATCTACCACTGAACTTTTTTAGATACCTTTGGAAGAGGTTTGGGAAGTTGTTGGAATTACTGTTTTTAGAATGTCTTATTTTAGAAATATTTTTCATTTTGAGGTGTTGAAGACTGCATTTGATTTGTGTTCTTCTCCCTTAAACTTATATGCTGAAATCTAATGCTCTGAGAGGTCATTAGGTCATGAATGGAATTAATGCCTTCATAAAATAAACCCCCTTTATCTTTTCTGCCATGTGACAGAAAGAAATCACTGTAATTTTCTTTCTTTCCTTTTTTCCTTTTTTTTGCATATGCATGCCTGTGTGTCCTTGCGTGCTCTGTGTGTGTGTGTGTGTGTGTGTATACGCACGCATGTGTGTGTGTGTGCTATGTATGTGTCTGTGTGTATCAGAGAGCACTGTGTGTCCCAAGGGTGACTTCAGGAATTATCCTGGATTGCTCTGCCTCCTTTTTTGCTTTGCTCTGTAATTTCCACCTTCAAGAAGCCAGAAGTTCAGGCTGCTATCATTTCTACCAGGTGTTTTTACATGGGATTAGGGATCCAAACTCAGGTCCTTCTGCTTTTGAGGCAGAAATTTAACCCCTAAGCCATCTCTTCAGCACCAGTTCTTTTTTTCTTAATATGTCATTTCCACCTCATTATATATTTAAAGTCCTTCCTCTTTAAATCTACAAAATATTGAAAAAAAGAATTTCTGAATTTACCACATAGAAAACAGAACAGCAGTTAACTGGTTTGGAGGGAGTCTAGAAATTGGGAGAGGAGGCTCAAGGGGCACAACTTGTCTTTACAAGATGAATAAATCTGGGGATCTGCGGCACAGCATGGTGGCTCTGGTGAGCAATGCCATATTGTACATTGAAATTTGCTGGGAGAGTCAGCCCCTCTGTGCTCTCACTACACACACACACACACACACACACACACACACACACACACACACACGTAGCTCTGAGGTGATGGATACATTGGTTTGATGGTGGTAATCATTTCATAATGTACATGTAATACATAAACTATCACTTTCTCTATATGCACATTTTAATTTACCAGTCATGTCTCAAGGTTGAAAAAATCCACAAAACCAAACAAGAATATATATACATATTTTTTTCTATTTTAAGGTTAAAAATGTTTTGGGAGGCATCAACAAGAATTGACAATATGCAACACTTTTTTTTAACATCCCACTAATTTGCTCATTTCCTCATTCCTTCCTCCTGAATTGCCCATGAAGCTTAAAAATACATTCCTCTTTGATAAAGAACATCTGACTCCCATTTCTGTAACTTCAGTCCTTACTTACATATAGTATCCACCAGGCTGGGAGTGAGGTAGAGAGAGGAAAGTATGCCCCGGGGTCTCCAAACAGTTTTTGTTAAAATTATTTTTCAGAATAAAGCAGTTCAATCCTTAAGATAGGTTCTTATATCAGTTTTGAAAAAAAAAAAAAACTATAACAGTTCCATTATTTCAAATGAAGCATTTGTGTTCTTTACATATTTATTCTCTATTTCTGTATTCATTCTACATCCACACAAGGCCCATACTATGCTAGCCCTTTGCTGTACAGGCCTGCCCCACCTCAAGGAAAAGGCATCTTGATGGTAAGCAGAAAAGCAAATTGATTGGTTTACTTGGAGGAAGAGTAGAAGGGATTTCCAGGTAGACTGAAGAGCATGTGAAAATGGACAGGAGACAGGATGTCCATTTAAAAGGAAATGAGTTCTAGACTGTACTTGGGGTTGATGATCAGGGCTGTTCTCATGGGAACTGAGCATCTGCAATGTGCTCTGGTGCAGAGGTTGAGGCACATGTGGATGTCCGTACCATTTCTTTAGCAAGGTGTTTGTCCCTCATGTCAATAACTTTACTTTCATCATTTCCCTTCCAGTAATCTTGGCAGTACTTAAGGAGGGAGAAATCTGAATGGCTTCTCTGAGCTCTCGTCTCTAACTTAATAAAAGCCGAGGCTCTGGGGGTGGGTTGATGCAAGGTAGAAGTCTTCATTCTTCTGAGGATTTGAAGTTGAATAGATATGAGTGTATATACCCTTGCAAACCAGCCATCTGACTTTGAAGAAAGTGTCAAATGCTTGGGATCTACTAAGTATACTTGTTTACAAGATGGGGATAAATCATATCTTGCTTAGAGAGCTGTGGTATGTGCGGATGCCTGGCATAGGAAATGCCAGCAAATGGTGGTTTTTGTTTTTGTCCTTATGTAGAACTCAACTGGATTTCACTCACAGAAGTGAGAAGTGATGGCTGTAGGATTTTATTTCTTTGTGGGGGAAAATGATTGAAGATTGAATAACCATGTGAAGGAATGGAATGGAATAGTACAAAATTTCTTAAGAAAGGCTGGTATAACCTTTCTTTCTATGGCCCAAGGATGAGACCCACTAAGGCTTCAGTGTTACCCTTTGCAAGTAAGGGTTGGATTAAATGATGAAGGTTTTAATCCCTTTCAGTGGGATTAACTATCCCACTGAATTTCAGTGGAATATCCAATCCCTTTTGGAGTGGATGTAGCTCAGCAATAGAGCATGAGCTTAGAATGCACAGTGTTGTGTTTGACCTGCAGCACCCAAAACTGCCAACCCATAGCACTTTGATCATTTCAATTCCCTAGAATATTCCTCACTCAGGGCTGGTAATGATAAAGATACAGAATATCTAAACCATGGTAAACTTATTAGAGATTCTAGGAAGCTCTTAAGATGCTCTGAGGTCTGGATATGTCATATCCACAGTAAGTGAAGATACTTAGGCAGTGGTCTCCCTCCTTTTGGAGGGAGCCCCAGAGCCAAAGTTACATTAATGGCTGCAGTAGGAATCCTCTTTTTCATTTTAACTTGTAATATCATTTATAGTAAATCACTGAAGTTCAAAAATCATATGTCAAAGATTAATACTGAAAATTGCTGTTTGGGGCCTGTGAGATGGCTTAGCCAGTACCATACCTGCTTGCATATCTTGGCAACCTGAGTTTGAGCTTCCCAAGCTCATATAGTGAAAGGAGAGAACCGACTTCTGAAAGTTGTCCCCTGACCTCAACCTGTGCACCGTGGAAAACATGCTTGCTTTCTATCTCGCTCACTCTTGCTCTTGCTCTGTCTGTCTCTGTAATTAAAAATTGACTTTGTTACTGTTTTGAGATTTTTGGTTTGGCCTTACATGAATAATTGCATTTTTAAGATATATATGTAATTCCCACTCTTTGAGTTTCTTTTACAAAATATCATAGTATAAAGATACATGCTGCCAATTATGTTTTTAATTAGACTGGAAATGTGTTTAAGGCTCTTTCGCAGAAATGCATACTGAATCTGTTTTAGAGAAGCTTACTTGTAAGATGTTTTCTTCTTACTCAATTCCAGTTCTGGCTTTGGCCTCCTTTCAAGAGAAGCCACTACAATGAAATATTCTCTGACACTCTGTAGAAATAGCTGCCTTGATGTGTGTGTCCTCATTTATGCCAGGGTTCCTAAAAACCTCCACAAATAAAACCTGCTTTTTTTAAAAATGAAAACTATTTCAAAATGGAAGAGGGATGTATGTCATATCCACCCAAAAATAGCACGCTATAATGAACCCAACATGGGTGAGGGTTTAAAAGCTCAAGTCTTCATGGGAAATTCTTACTGATCTCACTTGAGTATAATTGCAGGAGGAAAACATAATGGTATTTTAGCATGACAATTGCCTAATGTGTAGTTATTGAACTTCAGTATGTGTGGTCTGTTCAAAGAGTTTCATAGGCGGGCTTTCAGAAATCGTATGTGGATATGCATATATATACTTTCTAGAAGGATAACTATGCATTTTTGTAACAGCTTGCTGTTTTCACTTTATTAATATATGGTAAACATTCATTCTTGTCAAGGCCTGTGATCTCCATATTCATGTTAATGACAAAATAACATTGTTCATTAGGGTTAGTTACATCAGGATTTAACCAATCTTCTACTTCTAGGCATGTGGGTTGTTTCCAATTTTTCTTAATTAAACAACACTCCAATGAATGTCCTCGTTCATAATCTTCCTTTGTTGGCACAAATTTCTTGAGGAGGAATTAAAATAAAAGGAATTAGTGGATCATCTACAGTTCATAATTTTGATACATGTTGCCAAATAGTACCGAAGACTGTGTTTACAGTCCTACTGAAATAAATATTTGTTATTCATAGAATTCTTTTGAGCAATGCGGAGTTGTCATCTGCTGAGTTATTTAAAAACTAAAGTAAGAAATCTCCCCTAATAACTCAACCAGTAACTTCCAAACTACTTCAACTCATTCTGCTTGATAAAATGCTAAAGAGAGCTAAGTACATATCAAAGCAACAAGATTGCTGGCCAGGGAGATGAAAAGAAGAAAGAGGCTGTTGACAATGGACTTAGAAAGAAATTGATGCGTCTTTACTTGCCAATGTCTGAGAACAACGAACTTTGTCCTAAAGATTGGAAAGAAAGGGAAACTCGGAATTCCATCAGGCCTTGTATTTGAGATCGGCAGCACTGAGATATTCCAGATGGCTCCGTTTTTCCTTTGGATCCTGCCTTTTGATCTCATTTAAATTTCCTTCTTATTTCACCTGTTCTGGATTTATTGCTTAGAACACAAGCAGGTGAATATATTAGCTCCTCCTAAAGGCATTGCTAGACTACAGGAAATTTATGTTCAGGTCAGGAGTCATATAACATGACTACATGCTCCACATTTATGAGCAAGTTAAGCAATAGGGAATTTTATACTGGGATTTATGATCCAAACTTGTAGCAGGCACACTGTGAGGTAAGGAAGGGGAGTTTAAACAAGGGGGAAAACTTGCCTATAGCATAGATTCAAATTCTTGAGCTGATGGGAAAAACATGTAAGGATTTTATTCTGGAAATTGCCTATGAGTTCAGACAAGAGACAGGAAAACATAAATATTACAGTCCCTCCTCCTTCCCCCAGATATTGAAGTCATACACATGACTTCAAATGAAGTCATTTCAGTTCTCTAAACATCTGTACATAGGCCAGGAATGTCTAAGAACGTTTAATTAGATGGCTAAGCAACTTCTACCCCTATTAATTCCAGGAAGAAAAGAGCAAGAAGAAAGAAGCATGTGTTGAGTTGGGAGGCCAAGGCTTCCACATTCCCTAGGAGTCTGGCCTGTACCTTATGTATCTGTCCTTACAGCCCATAAAAGCTAGCACAAAGGAGAATACCAGCTGGAATCATTCAGTGAAGGTAATGGCCTTCAAAGGTATGACCAGCAGCAGGTGGAATATGCATTAGAGGACCTTTTGGTTTTCAAGCAGTGCTCACTTATGGTAGGAAGCAATGTGGCTTTCATGCAGTCAGTAAAGAACAAATTCAGAGTGCTTGCCCTTTACCCAGTGTAGCTGACTAGTTATGCTGACTCCAGCGTCACACCGTCACCCACAGAGCTGCAGAAAACTGACAAAATAACTTGCCGTGCTAGCAAGTCTGGGTCCTGACTTGGTAGAGCACATGCTGCAGACCAAGCTGAGGATGAATCAGTCTGCGAATACAGGGAATGCTTGGGAAACTATCTTCTCTCTGATTCTCCATCATTTGGTCAGTATCTGTATATGCACTCATTCTGCTGTGAGAAAATACCATAAACTGGGTGGCTCATAAATCACAGACGTTTATTTTCCATAGTTCCAGAGGCTGGGAAGCCAATGATCACAGTGAAGGCAGACATTATTATTCTTTTACCAACAGGTATCTGAGAGGAATGAACCTATACTTTTACTGGAGAGTGAAGCCTGCATTCTGGTTCATAGAGGGCACCTCTGACTGTGTACTCACATGGTGGAAAGGAGTGAGGAGTTTCTATTAGTTCTCTTTTATAAAGTGTTAACCTGAGTCATCTCCCAGAGGACTTTCTTCTTAAAGCCATCACCTCGGAATAGGAGCATCTTAACAATGATCATCCAAACCATGGCAACCACAGTCTATGGTCTAGAGGTGGGTGGTAGAAGGGCTTGAGAGAGTGGTCTTTTTCTTGCTAACATTATCTTTGTTTAGGGGGTTGTCTTAGATATAGATGTCAACTTGACAATTGAAGGTTAGCTCTCTGGGCCCATTCATAAAGAATTAATAGTTGAGATAGTTTCTAAGCAAGTTTGCAGTAGATTGTCAGATTGATGGGGAAGGCCCAGCCCATGGTAGGCAGGACTATTGTCAGGTGAATAAGATGGAGGGAGCTGGTTAAGGGAGTTCGCAGTCTTGGCATACTTGGACAGATACCGTCTGGCAAGTGAGTTTACCCTTTCTCAGCATTCCTATGGATACGATGTCACCTGTTCCCTTAGCTCCTGGTGTTGGTGTGGACTGTCTTGCCAAGCTGTATTAAAAACTATAATTGGACACTCGTAAGCCAGAATAAAACCCCTTGTTTCCTTAAGCCATTTTTTTTTTGTCAGTGAATTTATTGGTGACATGCTGGTGAACTGCAGCAATTGATTACTTGTTTTCATTCTAGATGCAGATAGGCTTTGAGTAGGAAGTAATGATGGAGGAAGGAGCTTCTGGGAGTCCCAAGATAGTAGGAAAACCAACAGTGTCCACTGCTGGAGACCACATGCTCCTTGGTGAGAAGTTTGGCTGATTTTGTTTTGCTGTCTTCCTAGTATCCAACGCCTTACATGCTTAGTAAATGCTTCATGTGGTCAAGTTGTCACATCGAGAAGCAAAACTTTGATCACTGGAACTTTTAGGCTTAAGGGGCTCAATAATATAAAAATGTCCATCTTGTGTTGGATTCTTGTGTTGGATTTAGCTCATTTGCATTGCATTGAAGATAATGAAAAGATTGGGAAACAAGTGAAAAAGTCTTAATTCGAAGACATAACTGCTTCAGCAGAAAGAGACGTAGGACCGGCTTACTGGGTGGCACAGCATCACACGCAGGTGGAAGCAGAGGAGGCCACTCCACGTATACTCAAGAAAGCTTCTCCTAGCCATGACAGCAAAGCCAGCTCTGTGCCCCATGCGTGGTGCTGCTGGCCATGACTGCAAGAGACAAACATGGGATATGATACATGGATTGCAGAGGCAAGCAGATTCCTTTCCTCTTTGTGATAGTAGTAAATGAAAATGAAAAAAACAACATTAGTGTGTAAGTAAAAACTATGCTCATTTCTCAATGGATACTTTTGTACCCAAAATTTGGACTCCCATATAAAACCGTCATTATTTATGAACAGTTGGAAGCTCTGTCACATTGCTCGATGGCTTTAAGTCCAAGAGATATTTTAAGACAAAACATAAAATTAACATGCTCTCATTTGGATTAGGGCTCACCGATTAAGCTAGATCAGCTGGTCAGTGAGCCTCGGGGATCTGCCTATCTCCACCTCCCCAGACTAGGTCTTTTCATGTGGGTTCTGGGGATTGAACTCAGGTTCTCAAAAAAGCACATTACTGACTCAGCCATCTCTCCAACTCCTGAAAGACCTTCTTAAAAGGAGAAGTAGATGTCATCAAGGGGAAATTGATCCACATCCCACTGCTGTTGGCTCTTCTTAGAAGTCTCCTAGAGAACAGATGCCTCCTGCAAGTCTAGCATGCATGCTTGCTGAATCTATGGAATCCCAGCCCCTGCTGAGCCAATCCTTGGTAGCCCCTCCTTCTCCAGAGGGGTCTGGGGCTCTCTCAGTATTTTCTCAACTTTTCTTCCTCTTACCTACAGACCGGAAAGAATCCTAAAGCATTTTAAATGAAAGGAAATGGTGTTTATTGAATTCTAGAAAAGAAATAATTTTAAAAAGCGCACCAGGAAAGGAGGGAAGGAAACATGGAAACCGTATGTATTGGACAGGAACAAACTAAACAGTAAGTAGACAGGAAAACTGGAATGTCTTCCTGACTTGATGAGGAGCGGCTGAGGTTGCCAAGAAAGAGTGTAGGCTGTGTCTGTATGCATGCAAGCGCTCTCAGCATCAACGACCATGATTACAAGTGTAATCTGGAGCTCTGTGGAGAATGTAAAGACACCATTTAATTTGTTGCTTTAAAGCCTAGTTTCTGTTACTGCCTGGAGGCAGCAAGAGATTCATAGGCTTCCATGTTTATTTGTTTTCTGGTTTATTTCCATGAGATTTGGCAGGCAAATCAGTTTTTCCTCCTTTCTCTCTCTATTGCAATGTCTTTATGATATTAAGTTTTATCTTTCTCTATATCTATATATCTAGTTTTCTTTTTCTCTCAATGTCTCTATTATACCTAGTTCTCCCTTTCTTCCTCTCTTCCTCCCCTTTCTTTTCTGTCTCTGTGACTGAGTGTAAAGTCTATGAGATCTTTGTGGAATCCTTTGGCTGATATCCTCACAACATACGTAACAACAACCTTGCTCTCATTCCTTCTCTTGGATATAGAGTTTCACGATTTGATTTCATTCACAGTCTTAAATGGTCAGATTGTGAAATCATGTAACTCCTCAATAAAAATATCTGAGGGGATCTGAGGAGATGGCTGTGGTACGGTGGTGAGCATTGTAACTCTAGAGTTGGGGATGAGGGGAGAGACAGGGAGAGCCTTGGAGCTTATAAACCAGTTGTTCTAACCAATTTGAGACCTTTAGGTTTAGTGAGAAATCCTGTTTCAAAAACCAGAGTGGAGAGCCACAGAGGAAGACACTCAATGTCAACTTCTGGCCTCCACACACATTCTCGTACAAGTGTACAAAGACACACATATGCACACACTTATACTACATATACATACATATACCTATATGTTATGGTTTGAATGTGAGTTGTCCCCCATAGGCTATGTGTTTACAACTGTACCAGATGCCAATGTTTGGGAAGATTGTGGCACCTTTAGGAGGTGGAGCCTTGCTGGGGGAGGGTATGGCAGGGTGGGTGGGTAAGAAGGGGGAGCCTTGAGGCTCTGTTTCTGCTAGCAGTCTTCTTTTGCAGTTTTCTTTTGTTCTTTCTTGCCCCTATAATGTCTGTAGTCACTTGAGCTGTCTCCAGCTTCCGCCACCTGCCTTGTCTATATCCCCTCTGAAACCCAAACCAAATAAATTTCCCTCCTCTTTGCCCTTAAGTTGTGTCTAAGTGTTGTCTCACAGCAGCAGAACAGCACATGAAACTAAAAAATAATGTCTGAGGAGAGAGTATAGAATTTACTGGGAATTACTAAGAAATACAGGGAGCTCTGAATGCTGTATCTAATTTCTAAAGCCTCATTCCAGGACTAACAAAGAGATTTTATTGTTCACTGGTGAACAATTAGTTTTTCAAGAGGCCTAAAAAATTCCTATGGTGTGTGGGGAGATGTAGCCACATTACATACACTACCACTACCACCATCACTGCCAGGACCCGAGAATCCCAAGTCCATGAACCCTATGGAATCTCATCCCTACCTAAACCCCATCAGTGGTCATCTGGGAACTCAGAGACCCTAGTGACTCTCATTCATTCATTCAAATGCCTAGTAAGTATTGGTCCCTGTGTGGCTCCAACAGTGGTTGGGGGTAGGGACAAAGAAGTGAAGAAAATGTTTTCACTGAGCTCCCAAAGGAAGAAACAGCAGAAATACTAGAAAGATTTATCTGCAGGACTGCAGAGATGGCTCAGGGGTTAAGCCTTTGCCTCACAAGCAAAAGAACCTGAGTTTGGATTCCAGATTCCATGTAAAAATGGTGGCAGCTTTTACTTCTGGCCCTGGAAGGCAAACCTGGGAAAACTTAGAGCAAAAAAATAATTAGGTAGAGAAATCCAGGATGATTCCCAAAGTCACCCTTGGGCCTTCACAGTTACACACAGTGCCCTCTTCTACACATATGTACACATACCTACATACAACCACACATGTCCGCACCCCAACCTACACACACACACACACACACACACACACACAAAAAGAATGAAAGATTTATCCGTACAGGTTTTCAGTACACAGAGGAGTGCTTACTTTACAGTATGAAACTGTTAATAGTACCTTGAAGGAAGACAGTTCTTAGGATTCACATACATGTTTGACAACTTTCTTTAAGCATCATAGATTCTTTGTAGTGTTTTTTTTTTTAAATTCTGGAATTCTGAAAATTTCACAATCCTGGGAAACAAGTAGAAGATTATGAGATTGGGATGACTTTCTACAGATGATTTAAAGCACATGGCTCTGTGTTGGACAAACTGCAGTGATGTTCCCTAGGGACCAGATTGAAATGCATATTTAAGGCATGGTGGATTAGGCTGGTTCTAGTGCCAGTACTGTGCCTGAAGCGAAGTAACAAAGCAATGTATCTTGAATCCAGACTTGGTAGAAAACAAAGGCCTCCTTCCACATAATGGACTTTAGGCTGTTTTGCAGTTAGTCAGACATTCTTATTAAAGAATCCTATGCAAGTAAGGCATACCATTGGCATAATTGTCAGAGGAGCTTGCCTTGACAGGTACTCTCGGGGTTCTTTCCTCTCGAACACAGACCTCAGTGTGGCTGTGACCCATCCTTTGTATACCCCCAACTCCACCAAGGCAGGGGCTGGGTGTATTTTTATTCATGGAGTCCCCAGCATCTAGTGTAGAGTTTAGTACAAAGTTAACACTAAGCAGATAAGCAAACTGAACTTCTGTGAGTGAACTTGCACATTTTACATTTAAGAGTATGACTGAGTCAATCAGAAAACTCATTGTTACTGGTTCATTCTACTTTCAAATTCTGTTCATTTCTTCCACACTATTAAAAATAGAAGAATTACATCTATATATATCTGTGTATATATGTATGTGTATATGTAAGTATATACACGAATGTATTGTACTTATTTTATACTATATATAGTATTAAGTATATATATTATATATTGTACTTACATTGTTTTATGTTTATATTAACAAACATATGTACATAAGCCTATATATTTATATGTGTGTTTATGTATACAAACATACTTTAATATGTGTGAAGGCATGAGGCAAAACCATAAAAGTAAACAATAAATTGAGACAAATATATGCAGCAAATATGATAATCTGTTAATATTCTTATTGTATGTTAAAAACATCAATTGAGCAAAATATTTTAAGAAAACTAAATTCTATTGTTTCAAATAATATCTCAATGACAGATTTCAAAATTTCTCACATCCCCATCAAAGGGCTAAGTGAAGATCAGGGGATGGGAATGGGTTAACTAAAGCCAAGTGTGTATGAAAAAGCCTTAGGGAAATACGCTATTTTTGTGAGCTAATTAAAGAGCACAATATAAAAAAGGAGCTTGATGGGACGTTCCCTGCATGGGTGAACAATTGCTGCTTCCAGATGACATGAGTTATTAAGTGAAAATCTCAGTGGCAATTGTGGAGGCATGGGATACCTCCTATGAATTATTGATCAAGAAGAACCCAGAGGCTCCCTAAACAACACAGTCTACTGCCATTGTACTTGGTTACTTGCCAGAACTATATGGGTAGGATCCTATTGGGAAGACACCATGTACTTTAGTTGCAGGACATAGAGTAAATGCAGAACTCCTTGTTGGTGAGTTTTCATGGTATTGGAAGGTGCTATGCAGGGTGCTGGAGGAGAGAAGACATCAATGGTCTTACCTATGTACTGCGTCATCTATTTACCATGCAGGATGTGCCCACTGATACAATAGTGGCATGGCTGCCCTGGGGTAAGTGACTACTTTCTGGTTGAATTTGAGACCTGCTCCACAGGAGGGAATTAAAACAGTTTTGTAAACCTGGTTAAACACCCGTATCTGGGGGAAGTAATGGGCTCTAGACAGAGAACACACTACTGTAATTTGCTCAATGGACGTGGATATTTTTACATCTGTAACTTTGTGCTTTTTATCGAACTTGGTCAGAGAAACTTTTTTTCCGCAATGGGCAGTGGTTAATTCAGAGACCCATAACTGGTCAAAAGGCTGGAAATAAGTGCCCGTTGAGCATTCAGCCCTATGTGGAACATCTATATCACCTCCCTTACCTTAGGCCTAGGGAATATCAAGGCAAAAAGATTGTAAGAGTCTGGGGATGGGTAGTCATGCTATGAAGCATTATCTTCTGGACATGGCATGGTTGTTGCACTCATGAGCTCACGGCAGTTGTGGTCACCAGCACGAGATCTGTACAAGATCAAACCAGTCAACATTCCAGCAACGATGAGGAGCTATTTGTAGGCGATGGCTGTTGGGGGAAGGAGAGTCATTTTTCTTCAGATGTGGCTGGTTGTAGGTTGCCCATATGCCAGTGGATGGCTCCACCCCCCTGTGCGTGTAGGGAATATTAATTGGACCCAGTGAACTATTAAAAAAAAGGAGAGAGGTTGGACACGTGGGAAAGGAATCCAGGGGAAGTTGTGTTGTGTGTGTGTGTGTGTGTGTGTGTGTGTGTGTGTGTGTGTGTGTGTGTGTGATAAAAATACAGTGTATACATGTACAAAATCATCCAAAAATAAATTAAAAAATTTAAAAATTTCACTGCCAGAGAATCTGATAATTGATATGCAGTATGGCATAGATAATAAATTTTCATGAGTTTCATAGACATATTAGGTTGGTTAAGCAACTACCAAAAAAAAACTATCACTGGGTAGCTTAAATAACAGAAATTGATTTTTCTCTCAGTTCTGGAGGCCAGAGGTCTAATATCAGAGCACTGGCAGCTTGGTCTGTGGTGGGGCTTCTCTTCCTTGTCTCGCAGACGGCTGGCTGTCTCATGCAGACCTCCTTTGGTATTTTCTGGGAAAGATCTCTGGTGTTTATTCTTATTGAAAGGCTCCACCCTTATGATCTGAATTACTTCCCCAAATCTCTATATCCAAGTAAATTAAGCTGCGGTTTAGGGATTCACCATAGGAATTTTGGAAGGATAAAAGTCATTCTGTTTATGTCAGGGAATTCCAGAGTAGAGATAAAGTCATGGAGCATTCATGCAAGAACAAAGAGAAAATCATTTTTTATTCTTTATTTATTTTTTGAGGAAGTCCCTGATGCAGGGAAAGAACTCGGGAAAAGAGGACCTGTCCTAAAGTTTCACAAAGACAAATGATGTGAAGGGTGACCGCAGATCCTTGAAACACAGATGGGAATCAAGATTTGACACCTACATTTAGAGTATGCTGACATGGTCCCAAAAAAGGTCCATCAACAAGAAAGGGTTATAAGGATTCCTAAGAAGAATCTCTCATGAGAAAGGCAAGAGTCTAGTAATGTGGACTTAGTATGAGCCCATATATAGAACAATGATTATAAGGAAACAACAAACAAACAAACAAACAAAAAACAGTGACTGATTGCTCCAGAACTTTTTCACTCAAAGTGATTTTGTGGACCAGGTTCAGTACAATGTATCCTGGCCTATAATAGGTAATTAATAGTCCCATAAGGTTGACATGAACATGGAAAGGTGGATAGAAGGATGGGAAAAAGATGCATGTGTATACTTTTTCCAGTTAGTATGTGAACTCCTTCAGGGCAACAGCTCTACTTGGCTCCGTGGTTTCAACCTTCTTTGAAGATATTAAAACTGTGGTTAATTGTCCATTCACTGTACTCTGTTTAGCTGAGGCTTAGCCTGAGGTGCTAGGTTTCTTTGCCTACAAATAATTTTCTTGGATTGGTGGATGATGGCTTATTGAAATGAGGAAAAGCCTTCACACACAAGTACTCTTTATGTGCTGAAAGAGAAAGCTAAAAGGTGCCTTAGCCATAGTGCTCAGCCTTCAGATCCTTTGAGCAATGGAGGCAGAGACTGCTGGCAACAGCACTGGAAGATGGAATTTGATCCAAGTTTCAACAACCCTTGAAGTTCTTGCATGCTTTTAGTGAGTCTGAGTGAACTTCACTTCAGATGTGGTGAGAAGCTGAAATGGAAACTATTACATCAAAACATTGCATTTGGTGGGGGACGATTTGGAAAAATCTTATTTTTTTTTTAAAGGAACAAAGAGAAGTTGATGAAAGGATTTGAGGTTATAATGACCAAAGTCTCCGCTGCCTCTTTTCCCTCCCCCACCTTTCCTCCAAAATGGAGAGAAGAAATGAAATAAAGACAGAGCAAAGTCTTGACTATTACAAGGCTGGAAGGCCAGACTTTTAGCTAGGATAGCAGTGTAGATGTAATACCTTTTAATTATAGTTGTATAATTATAAATAGGAAAGAATTAAAAGATGAAGATGTGGTTTGTAATGAAATTACCATAAATACCATGGTGAGCTTTAAAGTCGTCATGAAAATTCATAATACAAAAACATGAATTGGAGGTTAACTTCTACCAAAACTAGAAATTAAAATTTTGTGGATTCGTGGTCTTCCTTGTTAGTTTGGTATTTCCTCCTCAGCATACAAAAGCACTATTAGTCATTGAGACATAAACAGACCTTTACAGAGTCAGAGTTCTGGTTGGCAACTCTGTTCTCCAAGCACTTGGCCGAGCTGACATAGAAATGACTCGGGTTCCAGAGACAAATGGGAAAAACATCAAAAGAAGTATAGTTCAATTGCCTGGGCATCTTTGATGACTTTTCCATTTGGAAGCAAACATGTGTTTATGTTGAGTGAGTCTATCTTGAAGTCTTTAAAAACCCATTTTACTTTCCTATTAAACCAATAAATTTTTGTGATTGATGATAGGATATCACAATTGTCGGCTATTATATTGGTCCTTGGGTCAACAACCTAAACCAGTAGATCCAAAAGCTTAGATAGGTTATATCATTGGGTACCTTTGTTTTTTCACATAGGTTAGCTCCTGTTTGTTGAAACATCATTAATGACAGCAATCTCACAAGACCAATTTCTTAAGTCTGTTTTGAAGCTGCACACTGATAAGATATCTTGGAAATGTGAAGTTTTGATCACGTGGGTTTTGATACACAAATGGGTTTGGTTAATTTGCTGTTGCAAATCTTTCTCTGACAGGGTAAAAATACTCAGCACAGGTCCTAGTGATAGTAAATCATGTCCCCATTTTTGTACATGAGAAAGATTTTCTGTTTTTCTGAATTAAGAGCAGTGATCTTGCCATTGCTTAGCAAAATCTCTCTCTCTCTCTCTCTCTCTCTGACACACATACACACACACACACACACACACACACACACACACACACATGTCCTTTACTCTTGACAAGGATTTATAGGGCAGTAGCCACACTTGACTAAAGATAGAAAATAAAGTTGACAGCACTGAAAAAAGAACAGATGGGAGATGGCATTAAGCATTGCATGCTGGACTGTTTGTTTGGTACCAGGGATAATGGTGATACTAACGGCGTCTGAGCATGGAGGCAATATGATAAAAAATTACACTGGGTATACATTGAATAGGGAAATAAATAGGAAGTTGGTCACTGCTTGCCCTGTGAACTCCATGAGGACAAGAATACAGCATAAACATCATGGAGAGAAGACAGGAAAATATCAGAAATAGCAAAAAGAAATAGTCAGTCAGTCATAAAAAAGATCCAACTAGAGATATTAGAAAGTGAGTTAGAAAATGAGTGAAAGAATTTATCCGAGGGATTGAGGAACAGCTTGTTCCAGGGTGAACTAACTAATCAGTTACCTGCAAGTCTGAAGCCCTTAGGCATCACTAAAGGATGATAAAGGGAAGGACTGGCAAAAAGAAAGGTTAAGACATATGGATATAGAAATGCAAGCCCAATGCAATATGTACCTCCGAAAGAGAAAGAATAAGTAACAGTAAAGAATACTTTGAAGAATTTATAACAGTATACAAAGAAATATAAAGGCAAACTGGAAAAGTTTTTAGACTGTAGATTTAAGGAAAGAAACTCAAAAGGTAGATAGATACATTGTAGCTAAATTTAAAACTTAAGAAAAAAAAAGAGAAAATTCTATAAAATTCCTGAAGAAAAAATGACCTTGAAAGGAACAAGAATATGTCATTCTTATACTTCTCAGCAGCAACCCTGGATGCTTCAGTGCAGTTAGACTTTCCTGACATAAGTGTGTGGCTCATGGAGTTTTATACCCAGATCAGTTGTCATTGAAATGTGAAGGGATAAAATGTCATCTTACATATAAAAGCCTGAGAATTATTGTTCAATAAAGCTATACTTTGAAATGCTATTTCAAAAGAGGACTGGAGATTTTTCTAGAATGATGGATAACAGAAGTATTTCTGTAATGGTTACTCTTAACTATTGCTGTGAGAACAACAATAAGGGAACAATAAGAGAACAGCAATAAGTCTAACAACTTAAGGGAGAAAGAAAGATTTATTCAACTTACAATTCCAGAGGGGAAATAGATACAGTCTTTCAAGGCGATGGAAGCAGCATGGCTGGCTGAAAGTGGCAGGCAGACTGTCGTAGCAGACTTCCACATGGCTGGAACATTCCTGAAACTTTTCTCTCTCCTACATTCTGTGGTTCCTTTTATATGGTCCATTACTGGGAGATTCCTACAAGATCTATGGGGGTTCTGATGGGATCTAGGGCTGGTATAATCTCTTCAGGTGGTCTCAGCTGATCTTTCCAGGTGTGGTCTCAGTTAATACCAGATATGTTAAGTTGACACCCAGGATCAATTATCACAATATCTGTTGCAGTTCACCTGCATGGTTTCTGGTAAATTACCATCAAATAGCTTAAGGGAACAAGGATTTTATTTTCTTACTGATAATCCAGTTATAGTTTATAGTCCAGCTTGATGGGAGAGCATGCACCAACACAAAGACTGAGGGAACTGGCCACGCCATCTCTACGTAATAGCTGAGACAGGGACGATCCTTACCTGCCAGATCAGCATGTCTGGCCAAGTGTACACAAGGATGCCAACACTCTCAACCAGCTCTCCGTGATTTATTCTAGATCCTAATCCCGCCCACCATAGGGTGGACCTTCCCCATCAGCTAGACAATCTCCTTCAGGTTCGCTCTGGGCTTAACTCAACTTCTAATTCTCTACAAATGTGCCTAGAGCTCAAACCCTCAATTGTCAAGTTAATACCTGTGCCTAACTATTAAACTATCCATCAGTGCTCAGCCAAGAAAATATAAATCATTTTTGGAAATTCAGTCTGAGAGGAACTTAAAGCATCTGACTATAAAGATATTTGGAGGAACAGAAAGGCAAAAAGTGTTCTAGCCAGAGCTCAGGAAGCTGCTGCTTCACCTGACTAGAGCCCATGAGTCCTCCATTGTTGAAATCATGCTGGATGTAGATGCATGTGTTGCTGCGGTCATGAGAGCACTGTCACCAGTGCCGTGAGATCAATGCGGCTGCCCTGGAGCAGAAGCCACCAGTACTACTCTCTAAATTCTAATCAGTTTCTGCCAACTTCTGCCCCTAGGAAGCACCTGTACTGGATCAGCAAGTAGAAAGATTGTTGGGTGCTTCTGTCTACTGCAAAATGCATGGCGAAGGGATCGTTCTACATTTTCCTGTGTGGGTACATTGCAAATGAAGATAAGGTCTCAGAATTGAGGATATGTAAATAAGACAGAAAAGTGAATTCCTAGCTACACAGGGAAACAGAAAGAGAAGAAAGACATGACCGTCACAGTCTAGAACAAAGACTGATGAGGCCAACATATGTCTGTTCCGAAGAAGTCATAAATTCTGGATATGCAAAAATGATAGCATAACCACAGCTATAATGCCACTTTACAGACAAAAGAATGACAAATCTTATAAATCTACTAGCCTCAAGCAGTGGGGAATATCTCAAAAAAAAAAAAAAAAAGGAGCCCTTATGCATGTGAGAGTTAATGGCACAGACATAAGCTAGCAATAATTATAGTAACTGGGAAAATGCTGATAGCCTATATGGTCTTGCAAATCCACTTCTGGGAATATACACCAAAGAAACATCTGCATCGTATCTGTAAAATGATATGAGCAATGATAACTTTGGCTACAGCAGACAGGAGGTGGAGGCTACAAACTGAAGTGGCTTTCATGAGGGTAATTACTAAGTAAAATATGGCAGGCCCATACTATGGAGTATAAATTACAGATATGAGAACATTATGGGTAGGACACCACCATGGGGAGAGGGCGGTGGCTCAGTGGGTAAAAGCTCCTGATATTTAAGCTTCATGAACTGAATTTGGATCTGCAAAACCCACATGAAAGCTGGATGGGTTAAGGTAGAAACCATAACTGGCCAAAGTGCTGAGATTCAAGTGATGGTGTGGTGCTCGGCCCCAAGTTGGATTTTGAACACCTCCTCCAAGGCTCAAGTAACATCACGGAAGAGGGGGTAGAAAGAATGTAAGAGTCAGCGGATGGGGAAACATACAGCACAAAAAATGTCATCTGAACATGACATAGCTGTTGCACTCATGAACTTTCTGTAGCTATGGCTACCTACACAAGATTGGGGTCATCAAATTTCCATTATGGATTGGGGAAAGACTTCCTCTTTGAGGAACAACTGGCAGTTAATGGTTGCTGGAGGAGAAAGGTGTCATTTTCTTCAGTGGCGTAGCTTCTGGTAAGTTGCCCATGCTCCAGCAAATAACCTCTCATCCATGGTCATGCAAGCAACTCTGGTTAAACTCAGTGGATTATGTACAAAATGAAAGCATGAAAGTAGGAGACAGACTTGTTGGGAAGAAGAGTGGCTTCAGTGGTAGAAGGCAAGGAATGAGACAGGGTGATATAGAGGGTGATTGAATTTCATTATATACACATACAAAGCTATTAAAAATTATGGGCTGGAGAGATGGCTCAGGGGTTAAGGCTCTGCTTCACAAGTAGAAGGTCCTGAGTTTGGATTCCAGGTTCCACATAAAAATGCCAGGCAGAAATGGTGGAGACCTTCACTTCCAGTTCTGGTGGGCAGAGCCTGGGAAATCCCAAAGCAAAGCAAGAAGGAGCTAGAAGTGAGCCAGGATGATTCCTGAAGTCACCCTTGGTCCTCCACAGGGACACACAATGCCCTCTGGCCACACACACACACACACACACACACACACACACACACACGCACACTAAATAAATAAATAAATAAATAAATAAATAAATAAATAAATAAATATTTTTTAAGTAATAATAAAACGTCTGTAATCCCTTGCATGCCTGTGGGAAATGGTAAACAGAGACAGAGGAAACCTTCAGCTTTTGGGCTAGCAGGTCTGACTTAAAAAGTGGAGAGACTCAATCTTTTTTTTTTTATACATTTTTTATTATTATTTCAGCTCATACAAACTTAAGAGGTACACCAGTTCCCTTCCTCCCTCCTCCTCCCCCCCAACCCCCTGCTCCCCCTCCCCTCACCCCTCCCTCCCCATCCCCCAGTGCCTCCCACCCCAATTTCAGAGAGTCCTTTCTTTTTTTTTTATTAATACATTTTTATTATTATTTCAGCTCATACAAACTTATTAGGTAAACCAGTTCCCTCCCTCCCTCCTCCTCCCCCCGTACTCCCTGCTCCCCCTCCCTACCCTCCTCCCTTCTCATCCCCCAGTGCCTCCCGTCCCAATTCCCAGAGAGTCCTTTCTTGTGCATGTCTTCTTGTGCATGCCTGACTCTCCTTTGGGCTCTCCTCTCCGATGATGTACAAGGACCCAGTGGCATTTCCCTGAACCCTTTCCCGTGTTCCCCTTAAGCATAGGAACACTACTGTGGCTGCCAATCCCTTGCCTCCAAGGGTCTTGGTGCCTTTAGCAGATGCTAGACTTTGTGAGGTCAATAGTGTGTTGGACATTGCGCCGGGCATGCAATGTCCAATTATGATTGCTTCGGCCCTAACTTGTGTGGAGTATCTTGCAAATCATTGCTCCTCCCAGCCTTTTGCTCTTACACTCTTACCGCCCCCTCTTCCGCAAATGTCCCTGAGCTTCAGGATGGGAAGAGATTAGGCTGGCCTAGTTCTAGGTGGTTGATATAGAGTCTCTGAAGTTCTGGATTGTGGTTTGTTGATTTTCTTTTGCAGCTTTGCTGCTCCTGCAATGCCCTTCGCTCTATCCTGCTGGGCATTGTATGTCACCCCCTGGCCAGAGACAAAAAGCTGTTAACCTGGAGTCTTATTATAAGAGCACATTCAAGGGTAGATGTAATAAAAGTAGGAAACCTCAGTGAGGGAGAGGTCAATCACCCATTTGCAAAATGGTTACTTTTTATCTGCCAGACTATATGCCCTCCCCTTCTGGTGAGATCATACCCCCTCAGTTGTAAATGATCAGGAACGAACGTCTGTGAACTTAACCAGATGTCTCATTACTTACTTGCAGTCCTTGATGGAGGCCTATTTTCTCTACTGTAACATGGTCCCCTCTCTCCTTGTTTCTGGTGTGGCCCTCCAACCCCATCCCTCCTGTTCATAATCCTTGCAATTACTGTAGGTAATACATAGATTTACCTATGAGTGGAGAGACTCAATCTTATACAATCTTATACAAGAGAGGTGAGGACTGTGATACACAAATTTATTTTCTATGCAAACACATTCTGTGCTATGGCATGTACATGTCCACACACAACATGTACATATACATGTACACATGCACACACAAAAAACCACCAAGTAAAGTGAAAATTATAGGATACAGAATGAAGTTTTTAGCAAAATATTATTTATGAAAATTAAAATGCACACAATGCATTATATGGTTTTGATTGTATGTATGCATGTATGTTTAGTGTATGCATATGTGAATCTGTGTGAGTGCACATGCAATGTGTACATGTGGAGGCTGGGGATTGATGTCTTTCTCCATCACTTTCCACCTTTTATTTTTTAATATCTTATTTATTTTATGTGTGTGTGTGTGAGAGAGAGAGAGAGACAGAGAGAGAGAGCGAGAGCACTGTGTGTCCCTGTGGAGACCAAGGGTGACTTTGGGAATCATCCTGAATTGCTTCTACCTCCTTCTTGCTTCACTCTGGGATTTCCCAGGCTCCGCCCACCAAGGCTGGAAGTGTAGAAGTGCAGGCCACCGCCATTTCTGACTGGCATTTTTACGTGGGATCTGGAATCTGAACTCAAGACCTTCTGCTTGTGAGACAGAGTCTTACCCCTGAGCCATTTCTCCAGCTCAAACCTTTTTATTTTTTTAAGACAGGGTCTCTCATTGAACTAGGAACTCGCATTTAGCTAGGCTGGCTGGAAAACGAACTCCAGAGATCCTTCTGTCTCCACCCCTTAGCAGTGGGGCTGTGTGGGGATCCCAGTTTTTATATGGGTACTGAGGGTCTTCATAGTCCCATGGCAGGCTCTTTACTCACTGAGTCATCTCCTCAGCTCCAAGAAATGTCCACATCCCAAAGTTCAAGAGTGACCATTTCTTTTTAAAAAAGAGGACTTTACAGATATAGTTAAGTAATGTAAGTAAAAGTCAAGATGATATCATTCCAGATTATCTGTCTCTGTGACCTTAAACTAAAGGACAAAAATATGAGACACACAATAGAGACAGAGAAGTTAGCCAAATATGGAGGCAGAGACAGGAGGATGCTACAGCAACAAGCCAAGGAATGCCTGGAGCAACCAGAAGCTAAAACAGAGAAGGGACGGGATCTCCTTTAGGGCCTCTGAGGAGAGTGTGACTGTTTTTTCATTTATTTTTATTTTTAATTTTTAAGTTAGTATATTAGTTACATTACACATTGCCATGAAAAAATACTTAAGAAGTTTATTATGGCTCACTATTCCAGGGCAGAGTTCATCATGTTATGAGGGTCACAGCAGCAGGAGCTTGAAGCAGCTAGTGACTTTGCATCTGAAGTCAGGAAGCAGAATCTGGAACCCAAATCTACGGAATGGTGCCATCCACATTCACGGTGGGTATTCCTACTTCAGTTGGTCTAATCTAGAAGTCCTTCCAGGCACGCTCAGAAGTTTGTTTCCTAGTAACTGCAAATCATGTCAAGTTAGTAACACATATGTGTTACTTTCTGGTTTCTATGATAAATTTCCTGAAAGAAGCAACTTGAAGGAGGATTTACTTTTCTTAATGTTTAGGGGGTCCAGTTTTTTAGGATGGGGAAGGCATGGCTGTAGGAGTTGCTTGCTGCTGTGTGAGTGGGAGGCAACTCTTATATCATGTCAGCTGTCAGGAAGCAGATGAAACTGGCTGGAATGAGTATGGAGTATATAACTCAATTGTTGACCTCAGAGACCAACTTCCTCTAAGTAGGCCCTGCCGCTAATGTTCTCCAAACCTCCCCAAAACAATGCTACCATCTGGGTACCAACTGTTCAAACACATGAGCCTATGGGGAACATCTACATTCAAATCATAACAGCACACAAAGCAATGGGTTTTACTAAAAGTTTTTTTTGCACATGCATATAGTCATGGTTTGAATTTTGAACCCCCCACCCCCCAGACTTATGTGTCTGAATCTTTACGTTAGTAGCTACTGCTGATGTTTTGAAAGGTTGTGGCACACTTGAAAGGTGGAGTTTTGCTGGAGGAAGGAAGGCACATTACGGGAGATGGATCTTGAGGTTTGCTAGCCCAGACCTGCTTTCTGTCAGGTGGCTCTTGAGTTCTCTGCTTGATGATGGCTGCAATGACTGAAAAGCAATAGCATGGCATGCAATAGCAACAAAAGCTCCTATTCACCCTGGTTGGCATCTTAATTTGGGGCTTTTACAGAGGCATCTAAGAATAGATATACGTGAGTGACTGGTGAAGGCTGGCTATGGCATGGTCTAGATGAACATAGGAGTACACGCAACAAAATAAATAAGAGATGGATTTTGCAGAGTCTGAGACAATTTGCCCCACATGAGGCATATAGTCAACTTTTTGCATTTAAGTTTTGAAAAAAAATAGACTTTTCTATTTCAACTTCCTACTTTCTTTGAAGTCTGGAAGGATTACATATTCTTGTTGCTTGTTGGATTATATTTATATTATTTTATATTATTGAAGAATTATCTCTATAAAGTTTGTTGTGAGCATTGTTTTAATCCTAATTTTATGATTAAGCTTTCATATTATATAAGATATATTCACAAACATATAAACTGCAAATATATATATAAATTCATATAGACTATAAATAGATAGCTTTCAACCTGTTGCTTAACTTTTTTAGTTTGGGTTATTTTTTGACCTGTGCAAATCTAGAGTGTTTACGTGGTCAAACGCATTATTACGGAGTGCTGTTTGAAGCTGACATGTGTTACCAAGCAAGCTTCAAGCGAAGCCCTGCTTTCTATATACATTCATCCATTTGTCTGTGTATAGTTCATTTATGATCCATGGTAAATGCAGTTTAGCAGAAAAGGACGTGGTCATGATCTCAGATTTTCTGGAGTGAAGTTCCTGCCACCAACATTGGCCCTAGGGAGCAGCTGGTACCTCCCGTACAAACACCATGTGGTACATTTCACCCCTCTTTTTCATTCATACCCTTTAATGGGGGGGTGCATCTGAGAGTATCTCTGGGGAAATGCTTTCAAGGCTGGCAAGGTAATGAATAGGGAAATGATGACTCTGGTTCACAGTCTTCCGCCCTAACAATGGATATAATTCAAATGCGGGCTCCCTGGCATGTGAATTTTTGTTGGTTTGTAATTGTTATTTCCTGTAGTTTTGCTTGAGTGCCAACAAACTGAGGCTCCAATTTATCTCTGTGCTGCTCTCTGACCAGTTCCTGAGGGTTTCTGTGTAGTAGCTTCCTGTGGCTGCTGCAACCAGTTACCACGCCATTAGTGGTCGACACAACACAGATTAATCCTATTACTGTTCTGGTGGTCAGTGCAGGGAGCTGCGTTTCACAGAGCTAATGCTGAGGTGTCCTGAGGGCTGGTTCTTTCTGGAGACTGTCAGGGGAGAATCTGTTTTCTTGTCCTTTCAGCTCCTAGTAGCTGCTGAGCCCCTCCCCCATCCTTAGAGTGTGTCCCTCCAGTCTCTGCTTCCATGATTACAACTTCCTTCGTGTTCTAGTGTTTATCTTACAGGGACCTTGAGATGACAGGAGGCCCATGCAGACAATTCAGGACAGACTCTGTGTCTCCACGTCCTTTACTTGCCAAGTCCTTTCTGCTGAACAAGGTAACATAAGCAAACTCCAGGGGCGAGGATGTGGGCATATTTGGGTGATCTGATGCTTAGCCTGCCACAGTTCTGAACCACAGAGAGTAGTATGCTCTGAGCCTTTATCCCACAGTGCTGTGTGGCCGAAATTTGCTCTTTTGCAATAAGCATTTTCATGGCATGCCAGGGGTGAGACCTAGGCTTCTGTAAACCCACCAAACCACAGGTTTCCTTTAGGACTTGTTGTGCCGTCTCATGTTATTGAATTACTGTTCTTCCTTTGAAATTTTTTTCAAGTTCATGAATTCAGGTCTCCAGTTGACCGACCTCAACAGTTCCCAGGCCTTGCAGGCTGTATCAGTATCTTCCAGTCAAAGGGCATAGAATATTTCCAGTGGACTGACTGTTGGAGTCACAATATGCCTCTGTAGTCATGGATTACACATTCTTGGGTGTGGGCATGAGCTATTGTCTTGCCCAAGCTCTTCTTACCAATGGTTGGGTGTATCATAGTCTCACTCACATCTGACCCAAGGTGTTCACATGTCTGTTAGCAGGTCCAAGATGCTTACTAGCTGGAAACATTTCTTGACCGATGGGCTTTTCCACAGGAAAGAGAGAGAGAGAGAAAGAGAGAGTTCATGTATTTTTATAACCAATGCTCTCTGAACTTGTGGTGGCGGAGTTATAGATATTGTTAGGATTTAATATGCCACAGTCACTTATTCTCTACACTTTGGTCAGCTATGATTTTCTCTATATAAAATGTTTTCCATTAAAAAGCAAGGCTGAAAACTGCATTAATCTATAGACATAAAAATGAATACTTAGAAGATAGTTTGATGCCATGTTCATATAGTAAAGTAAGAGTAGTTTGTTTTCCTCTAGAGCCTGTGACCTTCCTATCTTCAAGTTCTAAGCCTGGTTTACAGTACTAGGTATAAGTTCTTTACTGAAGAGCAGGCCTTAAATTCATTCAGAAAGCTGTTGATTACCCCCATAACGTCCATGCCATTATTGCACTAATAGGAACACTTTGCTAGTTAAGTAAGACTACTGACAATTTTTCTCCCCCATCAACCTGCATAGCTTCTTCTGATATTAATAAAGCTAGTCATTGGGAAGGAAGTTTCAGGTCAGTTCCACCTTTATTTCTTCATGTCCTGTAATCCAAATATATGGTATTATCAGCAATAGGGTCTTATCATCAGGTTCTGGTAGAAAACCAAAAACAATGCCAATTTTGTTCTGGGAGACTTTGGGACCTCCATGACCAACAACTGGCCTGAAAGTATGACATATCTGGTGCTGGAAGTTTTGTTTTAATCTCTTGTAGCTTCAAGAAGAATGATGTGTGTGTGTGTGTGTGTGTGTGTGTGTGTGTGTGTGTGTGTAGAAGAGAGCACTTGAGTGTGTGCTGTGTGCCTGTGGAGGCCCAAGGGTAACATCAAGAATCATTTGGATTGCTTTGCATTCTTACTTTGCTCTGGCATTTCCCCAGGCTCTGCCTTCCAGGTTCCAAACTGCATACTTTCATCATTTTTGTATTTTTACATGGTGGATCAGAATTCACGTCCTTTTGTTTTTGAGGCAAAGGCTTTAGTCACGAGTCAACTTACTAGTCCTAGAAGAATGATCTTGTGCCTAGTTTCTCACTGATAAAAGTTGGGAATGGTATATAATCCTCTGTTGACTGAAACAACATATATAAAATGTCTACAGTACACTGTCTTGTACCTAAGGGCCCCTTATAGAACCCAGTGCCTTTTACTTCCCTTTCTTCTTTTATCCAGTTCACCAGAAAGTGTACAGCCCTGACATATTTTGGCATTTGCTGGACAGTTACCCGAAGCATCCCAATGTGCCCACAGAGAAAACAGCTCCAGTGAGAATGGGTGCCTTGTAAGGAGAGTGTTGGTGTGTGGTGTGCTGGCTCTCTGCCCGGGATGCAAGGGTCAGTGGGGCTGCCGCCAGTCGCCAGTCGTCTGCAGTGTTAGCCAGGGAAATCAACTCACTGCCTCCTGGCACCTACTGCTGGACTTGGGTAAACATAATTACAGGCTTTAAAAAGAGAAGAGGGAAAGCAACCAAGATCCCCACTCGCCATGTAAACAGGATGTCCACTGAATGGCTGTGTGGAGATGTTTATATTCTCTTCAGGGGACAATTGACAAACGGCCTCTGGAAGCCTTTACTGCTGCCTGGGACTACGATCTGCCAGGAGTGGTGATTATTTGGTTCCCTGGGTTTTGCGTGTGTTGTGAATGCTGGGCTTCAGTTAAGTGCTCTGGGGTGTATTTGCTGGAGTTGGGATGCAGTTCTCTGAGACTGGGTCTGGTTATCTGCCAAAGACCTTGTCCATAAGCACAGACACTACAGTTTTTAGCATGCTTCCTGTGGCCTACAAGGTAGTGAACTTATGGTAGCTCACTCACTCAGAGCAAGGTTAAAGGCTAAATACTTCACATCACTTATCTCATGAAGCCTCAAAATAACTCTGCATAATTTTATCATTCTTGTTAGTCAGCTAGGAGGCTGAAATGCTAAGTCAGTGGAGTCATGTCAGTGGGAACCTCAAATGTGGCTAAGCAGTAAGTTAGGTCAAAGCAGAGACCGTGTGCCAAGCTCAGGCCTCCGTCTCTAGGGACTCCAGCATGTGTCTGAGGAAACATTGGCTGAATGAATGATTGTTTTGGTTTTTTTTTTTGCAGTGTTGGGAACTGAACCCCATAGGGCCCATGTAGATTTTTTTTCTAGTTTTCTTTTTATTTATGAGCTGGGGGTGGAGAGAAGATTGTGTGTGTGTGTGTGTGTGTGTGTGTGTGTGTGTGTGTGTGTGTGTGTGTGTGTCGCAGCAGCACTTATGTGAAGGTCAGAGGAACAACTTTCAGAAGTCAGTTTTTCCCTTCTGCCATGTGGGTTTCAGGGACTGAACTCAGGTCTCCAGGTGTGTGTGCAGATGCCTTTAACTACTGAGCCATCTAACTGGCCCTAGATTTTTTTTCTTAGATAACCTAAAAAAATGTAGATTTAGGGCAGGGAAAATAGCTCAGCAGTTAACACCCCTGACACGTAAACAAAAGAACCAGAGTTCAGGTCCCACGTAAAAGGCTGAACTGGAAAGCAGAGCCTGGGAACCCCTAGAGCAAATCAACTAGCCAGACTAGCCTGCTAGGTGAGTTTTGCGTTTAGAGACCCAGTTTCAAAGAATAGTAGGAAGAGAGATTGAAGATGGTTCCTGATATCAACTTTGGGCTTCAACACATATGAGTACTTTTGTGCAACCACATACACAAATTTACCTGCACACGTGCCAGTGTTCACATGCATACATGCACCTCATAAACATACATATGAAAAATGGGAGAAATTGAAATTTTGGACAACAGAAAAGATTGATTGTAGATATGTTTGGGAGACAGGCTCTGCGTGTGTGTGTGTGTGTGTGTGTGTGTGTGTGTGTGTGTACATATACATATTGCTCATAAGGACAGATGACAACCTCAGGAGTTGTTCCTCGTGAGGTAGCTACCTTATTTATTGAGACAGAATATCTCACTGGTATGCAGTTCACAAAATAGGTGAGACTGACTGACCTGGGACTGAACACGGATTTACTGGAGAAAGGAGTTTTGTTTTAGTTTGTAATATCTGTTTAGTATTTTATTATTATTTTATTTATTAATTTTTTTAGTTTTCCAAGTATATTGAATACTAATCCCTGCTGCCCTCCATCCCTCTCCCTGCTACTCACCAATCCGTTTCATTCCATCCCACCCTCCTGCCTGGCCACTTCTATGGACCCCAGAGTTCCCTCTAGCTTATCTATTCTTGCGGTGGTTCAGGCCTCTGTGGCATACCAAGTGGACCTTCCTCAGGCACCCCACTGTTAGGGGCATTTCCCTCCACTCATCCAGCTTTAGTGCCTAAGGTTTCCACTGTATGTTCTTATCTCTCTTGAGTTCCTGAAGTCTATGGGGGCGTGTTGGTATATCAGTCATTATGCAGGTCTGGTAAGGAAGGACAAGTTTCACTGCAGTGAGTTCCTGAATGCAGCAATCCTACCTTGAATAGAATGTCTTGTCCAATGATGGACCTTCCCATATTTAGGTTCTTACGGTCTCACCACCTCCACTAGGTTCCCTAAGCCTTAGGATGGGGAGTGTTATGCTTAGATTCCAGTGTCAACTTCACAGTTGCAGGCTGTTTGGGGCACAGCTGTGGAGAATCAATGGTTGGAGCAGGCCCCTGAACAAGTCTACAGGTTCTTGCTTAATTGATGTGGAAAACTCACCCCATCGTGGGTGGTGTGTTCCAGTGGTGGACAGGTAATAGGAAATACAAGGAGGAGGGACTTGCTCTTTCCATATCCTGCCTTGACTTCCTGCTCACCCTTTGAGCATTGTTGACTTTTTCGAGCTTCGTTACCTTTTTTGTTGCTGCTGCTGCCGCCGTCTGTGTTCTTGGTTGAATCAGAACTCAGCCCTTCTTTCTACCTTGCCATTCCTGCTTCCTTTGGAGCTTGATCTCTAGGCCTTGCTGCTGTTGGCTGTTCATTGCTGACACTGGAGCCCAGCTGTTCTATACCAACTTCAGAGCCCAGCATCTTCAACCCTCCAGGGAGACAGAGGTATGAGACCTTCTTGGGATTCTTTGGCTTTGTGAGACATTCTGGTCAAGAACGAATCAGCTATGGGTGGCTACTTTGAAGTACTCTGCCTTTATTGTGAGTTTATTTAATAAAGTTATTTTTATATATTGGATTTTAGTGACTCTGTTCTTCCAGAGAACCCTGACTAATACAGGGGGAGATTAGGATGGCCTGATTCTGGGTGAGCATTGCCGGGTCACTGGTATGTGCAATTTTAGCTGGCCATCGTCCTCCACTTCACTGCTCCTCTATTGGCCTAGGCTCCATCCTGTCAGGGTATTGAGATTCTCTACTTCTGTTGTAAAAGAAGACTTCTAGGCTGAGTGCTAAGTGCTCTTCAAATCTGTCTCAAGCCAAAGGCGTGGGCAACCAAAGATCCTAATGGGCTGGACCTGTTTGTATTTTCTAAGTTTACTACATTAAAAGAAGGCAAAATTTAAAAGGCAACAATTACTATGACATACACACAAGAAAGACAAATAAGATTCAAAGAGCCCAGCAGGTACTTGCTGCTAAGCCTAGATTCATTTCTCAGTACAGTTTTCATTCAAGACAGAAACGTGGCTGAGCGCATTGTAGATGAGTATCGGCAATGGACAGCTATTCAATAGATGTTCAATGTTCATCATGCGCTAGTTTCAGTGCCATGTTTTTGGGGATACCAGAACCACCTAGAACCTCAATTTATCATTGCTTTATATAGATGTGTGAGTAAACATTTACAGTATGCTCTGATGAATATTCATACCTTCACTGGGGTTTTGTCTATAAAGTGTTAAAGCCAAAACTTAGGAGTAAATTTAGGACACCAATCTCTACATCTGAACAGGACCCAAAATCAGATGGAACAAGCAACCCCTCACCTCACCACCAAGTCTTGTATCTTATCAGCCTCTGAAGATACTGAAGTTACTGACTCTTCAATGTCTTGAATTCAAACCTCTTAATATTCTTGGTAGGAATAATCTCTTGGGATTCTGCTTTCCTATACCTTTGTTATAAAATTTAACTGTGAGCATGTGTGAATATATGATCTATTTTCATCCTCAAAGTCTCTAGCACGTACTTTCTGGGTAAAGAAAAAAAAAGAGGGCTCTTAATTGTCATGGTTTGAATGAGAACTGTCTCTCACAGGTTCAGGTGTTTTAACACCTGGTCCACAGTTGGTGGAGCTGTTTGTGAAGCTTGTGGAACTTTTAGGAGGTAGAGTTTGGCTGGGGGAAATATGCCACTGAAGACGGGCCTTGAGATTTGATAGTCTGATCCCACTGCCTGTCCTTTCTCTCTTCACTTGCCCGTCTTCTCTGTCTGTCGCTGGGCCGTCTCCATGGTGATGGATTGTATCCCTTTTGGAACTATAAGCTGAAATCATAAAGCCTTTCTCCTTTAAGTTGTTTGGGTCAGAGCATTTTTATCACATCAACTGAAGAATGATTGGAATGCCAATGCATATTCCTATCATTGGTAGCACATTGAGTAGATTTGCAGTCTCGCATCTGCCATGTTCATTTCTCTCTAGCAGAGAGAGGAACTTGCCCTGTTTCAGGAGGAATAGCTCCTGAAAGTGCTGCTTAAGTCTTACTTATCAACACAGGGAAGGTGTGTGCAACTCCTCTATATTAGATATATGTGTGTGTGTGTGTGTATGATATATATATATGATATATATGATCTATAGCTCGTGGAGAGTGGAAGGTTTTCTCAGCTCTCATCCGCTTCTTTATCAGCATATTTGTTCATTCTGGAAGTTCCTGAGGCACCATGGTTTTACCTAGACAATAGTCAAGTGCTTCCATATTTCTGGCTTATGCAAGAGAGATCTGTGCAGAGCCACAGTGGTGTGATAGGTGCATCAAATATTTTGGAGGATGGTTCTTTTCCACATTCTTCCATAATTTAGAAAGAGCCAAGGCTCTCGTTTGGGTGAGCTGTAGAGGTGACCTTCTTTGGAGGTGAGGGGAAGACCACACAGCCTGTCCAGACATCTTCTGACTCTGTGGTTTTTTGACAGATTTTTGTCTGATTCAAATTTTCCCTTAATTGCATTGTCACGGTCTTCTCCTCAGCCTAACAAATAATTTATGAAAAACTCCTTGTGGACAGACTTCTTGTAGGTGAAAATAGAATTTTGAATGAAATTAAATGTACCTAGTTACTTAAAAAACTAATCTCTTTCTACACAGACACACACAGACACACACACATACACACACACACACACACACACACACACACACACACTCGATTTATATATATTGAAACATTGCCAAAGAGACCTATCTACCCACAAAAATATATTCTTTTTCTATAGGGGAGGCACAGAAATATGAGTGTCATTGAGAGGCTGTTGTTCAGACAGAGGCCAGTGTTTCCCAGTCTCCTTTGCCCCATGTGTGATTTTTTGACTATTTCTTGCAGACGTAAGTTAGTCAATGTGCATCTCTTGTGGGCTGGAGTTCAAAGAGGCAGATGTCCACTTTCTCACCGGTACAAAGACTGAGGTTTCAGGCAATGGTGGAGCTTTATACTCTGAGAAGCCTGGATCTCTACTGTGCGGAGGAAAGCCTTCCATCAACCAAGAAGACCCACAACAATAAAAAATAATCCTTGTCTTGTGTAAAGTCATTAAAATTCAGAGTTTATTTCCTTAACTAGAGAGTCATAAAATGTGTATATATATTATATATATTTGATAAGAGCAGGAGCTCTTATATATATATATATACTGATAAAGAAACATGAGAGCTGAGAAAACCTTCCACTCTCCATAAGCTATCATATATATCATATATATATATCATACACACACACATACACACACACACATATATACACACACACTTATATAAGGTAGCAGGAGCTGTGGAGATGGCTTGGTCTATAAAGTTCTTGTTGCACTGCACAAGGACTTGAGCTTGTTCCTTGGTACCCATCCCAACAGCTGGATGTGGTCTGTTTATAATCCCAGGACTACAGTCTTTAGGAAGATAGAGATAGGCAAATCTCTCAGACTAGGCTGGCCAGCCAATTTAGTTTGATCAGTGAGTGCTGGTCCAACTGAAAGACCTTGTTTCAAAACAAGGCCGACAACTCTTAAGGATTGTTACCTGAGATTGACTTCTGATTTCCACATCTGTGCACATGTGCATGCACACCCAAGAACACATACTTATATTCATACTCCTTTCTCCCCCAAACACTCTTAGCACATATTTTAGGCTTTGCATGTCACAGACAATAGTCCTCTTCTTTCTTTTCCTCCTCCGCATTTTCTCTTTCTGCTTCCTCCTCCTCTTTATAACATTTTATAAGTATAAATACTACTATTGTTAATAGGTTACACAAAAACAGATGCAGGCTTAACTAACACAAGCTTTTAATCCAAAGCAACAAAAATAGCAGCAAAATGCTCACACAACTATATAAATGATGCATGAGCCATCTCTACTATTAACCAGCCAACCTCGAGGACTGGGGAGAAATCTTCTCTTCCCCTGGCTAGCCATTCCAGGGGAGATAACAACTGCGCTGTGGCCCAGTGGGGTCCTCACATTCCCTAAAGGTATTGTGATCGTGATGGGTTCTCATTAACACTAGAGCTACCAGAAAACTAAAGATGAGTTAGAGCATCAAACTGCTGGAGTAGCTAGACCTCTCCCACCTCAGCTGGAGGCCCCAGAGGCTGGCAGCAGCTGCTACTTTTCTCTTACCTTCTTAACTTTCTTTTGACAGCAGCATTGTTTACCGGGTCCTTTGTACTTAGGTCAGGGCTGGAACCAACTACACCCTCCAGCTTTCTATGGAGAGGAACCAGCAGGTTAGGACAAGCTGCTCACTAAGACTCTGAGATTGTACCTGCATTTCCAGCCCTCAACCTTCTGGGGATCACCAGTTGAGATGCTGATACCGTTAGCCCTGTTGCCTTCCATTTCTCCCAGGTCCTTGTGTCAGTCATTACGGAACTCGAGGCCTCTCAAAGCTTTCAGGGAAGTCACTGTGCACTGACAGGATGAAGGAATGAATGAACGAACGAATGAATGGCTTTTCTGCAGCAGCTACAATGGAAAATTTGAAAATTTATAATGGTTTTGGATAAGGTTTATGAGAGATGATTAAATGAGAAGGAAATAAGCACAAATGACATGTTCACTACAACCTTATCTGTCTAAAAAATCAAAGCCCTAAAGGAAATATTAAAAGTAGCATGCCTGGGTAGTGGGTTTGAAATGACTTTTTAAATCTCTCTTATGCATTTTGGGAACATGTACGGTCAGAGTTTGAATATAAATTGGCCCACACAGACTCACGTGTTTGAATCCTTAGTTGGTGTTTGGGAACTTCAGGAGGTGGAACCTTGCTGGAGGAAAGTACATCACATGTCAGCTGACCGTGGACTCACATCTCTAAACCGCGAACTAACCATTTCTACCTCAGGTCTTCTGCCTCAGCAAACTGAAAGCTGACTGATACGCCATGGTACCAAGAAGGGCTCAGATGACTCAGGTTAAAGTTTTTGTAGACATTTAGGCTTTTGTGGGCATGTGGCATTTGAAGAACAACATCCACCTGCTGCCCTTCCTAGTGAATCCCATGACTTTAGCTCATGGCTGAGTCTTCATATGCTGGGATCTGGCAAGAGATCTTATCTGTCTGTGCGAATGCACAAAGCCAGAGCCACATACTCCTGAGTGCAGAAGTGTCAAGAGCTTTGAAGGTGGAGTTGATATGTAAGCCCTGAATGTGGTGGTCAACATCCACTGTCAACTTGGAAAGCTCTAGAGTCACCTGGGAGAACAATCTCTGGGCAGGGAGTCTGGGAGGGAGCTTTCAGATTGGGTTAATTGAGGTGGAGAGACCCACCCTAAATACAAGTCATAGTTAGATACAGGTGTCAACTTGATGATTGAGGGTTGGAGTTCTGGGCACATTTGTAAAGAATTGGTAGTTGAGTTAAACTTGGAGCAAGCATGCAGGAGATTGCCTAATTGATGAGGGCCCAGCTCATGATGAGATTATGGGCAGGTGAATAAGATGAAAATGGCTGGTTAAGGAAGTTAGCATCCTTTTGTACACTTGGCCAGATATGCTGGTCTGGCAAGCGAGGATGGTCCCTCTCTCAGTAGTCCTGTGGATATGGTACAGCCAGTTCCCTTAGCCCTTGGTGTTGGTATGTGCTCTCCTGCAAAGCTAGACAAGGAATTATAGCCAGACTATATATAAATAAAACCCCATTGTTCCCCTCAGCTGTCTAGCTGTCAGTTTATCAGCAACATGCGGAGTAATTGCTAGCATGGGAGATACAATCCCGTGGGTTGGGATGACGTCCCATGGGACTGAATGAAGGGAGAAAGAAAGCTCTCTCTCTACTGGATGGCAGATGCAATGTGATCAGCCATCGCTAGCCTTCCCCACCATATGTATCCCCACAAACTGTGAGTGAGAACAAACCCTTTATTTCCAAAGTTGCTCTGACATGTGCCTTGTCCCAACATGAGAAACATAATAAAAACAGCTGACTGAGGACCAGGTTGTGAAGGCAGGGACCTGCTTTCTGTTTTAGAAACTCTATGTTTTTGGAAATGTTCAAGTAAACAAATCACCCCACGCAGCACTGGGGGAGCCAAGTTGAACTCTTAACATCTCCTTTATAGACAAAGCAAGACCTGGATTTTATGCTTGGGCAACTTATAATTTTATAAGTTTTAGGGAGAAATTAATAATTACTGAATGACCATTTTCCTTGATAGATTCATTATAATACTATGGTCCAGAAAGATTAATGTAACCATATACCCAAGACCACACAGCTAGTAGGAGAATAGTTACTTAATTAGTTTTAGAAAATTAGAGCAGAATTCTTTGCTTCCAAGAAAATCACCCCATAAGAGCAGAATTCGTTCTCTCCAAGCAAATCTCCCCATAAGGGGTCTTATTCTAATGCCTGAAAATTCTCACTTAGGTTTCATTCTGTCCCTCTAAATATTTTGGGTCAAATTGCTTCATGCTTGGACTCAGAATACCTACCACAAAGCCTGGAACATCACGTACTCAATAAATGTTAGTGACTACTTATTTTACTTTTATTTATTAACAGTTCATGTGAATTACAGGAGCCTATTAATTACTATTCCCATGTAGGGAAAGCATACTTACCAATCCTAACATTCTTTATAAGCTTCCCTCCTAAAATAACAGCACCTGAGGTTTTCCATTTGCTCAGTCCAAACTCTCTGGAGTCACCTTTGTCTCTTTTCCTTCTTCATATGTTATGCGATCCAATGCTGTTGTTTCCCCTGCTAGAGATCTACAATCTCTAGTTCTTCCCATCTCTCTACTGCTTCTGCTCCGGTGCAAGCCACAGTCACCTACCTGGTTCATACCCACAGAGTCCTGACCTGTGCCAGGCCTCCTCTGTAGATTCTTGCAAAATACAACCCAGATCACATGGGTTCTACACAACCTGCACCTTCCTCCCCATCCCATCTCACCCCAAGTTGTCTTCTGAACCTACCTATCACTCCCTCCCCATCTCACTATTTTTTTTTCTATGTATGTATCTATAAGGTGCATGGGTGAGTGTATGTTTTGCATGTGGATGTGTACATATAGTGTGTGCAAGAGGATACTTAAGAATATGTGCCTGTGGAGTCCAAGGGTGACATCAGAAATCATCTTGGATTGTTCTATCTCCTTATTGCTTGCACTTATTGCTAGAATTGCAGGTTGATGCCATTTCCTCCGGGCATTTTTATATGGAATCTGGGGATTCAAACTCAGGTCTTTTTGCTTGTGAGGCAAAGTCTTTAATCAATTTGTCATATCCCCAGCCATTTTCACTGATTTTTTTAGTTATTAATTGAGAGAGAAAAAGAGAGAGAGAGAGAGAGAGAGAGAGAGAGCAAGAGCGAGCAAATATGCATGCTATCCATGGTGCATGGGTAGAAATCAAGATCAACTTCAGGAAATGAGTTCTTTCCTTTCACCATGAGAGCTCTGGGATCAAACTCGGGTCACCAGGTTTTGGGGCAGGCGCCTTACTCTCTGAACTATCTTGTCGGTTCAGAATGCTTTATTTTAGGAAGCTCCTCACAGGATCCTTGTGTACTTGGCACTGAGAATCACTTAGATAATCCTTACAAAATGGTCTTCTGACATGTGTACTAGAAACCCCATTTTGAACGGGGTTGGGGGTGGACAGAGATTTCCTATGTCCTTTTCATGGATTCAACTTTCGAACCTAGCAGTGACTCAATAAACACTTGGCACATGAAGGAGCGGTCTGAGACATTAAAACAAATTCAGGACCTTCTGCTTGTGAGGCAGAGTCTTAACCCCTGAGCCATCTCTCCAGCCCTAGCATTAGTATCTTTATAAGAGACAGTATATATTTTATTCTCTTTTTCCATGTGCACCTGCTGAAGCATTAATGGCCCAAAGGTCACACAGCTAGTCAGTGACAAGAATTCAATCTCAAAACTGTCTCCAAGCCAACACTCATAGCCATTATATATGTGTGTGTGTGTGTGTGTGTGTGTGTGTGTGTGTGTGTATCAGAAGGCACATGTCTCCTTGTGGAGGACCAAGAGTAACTTTGGGAATCATCCTGGATTGCTTTTACCTCCTTCTTGCCTCGCTTTGGGATTTCCCAGGCTCCGTCCACCAGGATAGGCTGTTAGTCTACAGCGTTTTCACGTGGGACCTGGGATCCAAATTTAGGACCTTCTGCTTGTGAGGCAGAGTCTTAACCCCTGAGCCATCTCTCCAGCCCCAGCAGTAGTATCTTTATAAGAGACAGCATATACTTTGCTCTCTTTCTCCATGTGCACCTGATGAAAAGTGGAGAAATGGTCTTGTGGGGAGAAGGTGGCTGTCTATAGCCAAAAGGGAAGCCTTCATTACGTCAGTCAGAACCTCCACCTGGGTCTTCTAGCCTCCAGAACACCACGGAGACATGTTTGTATTGTTTAAATTGCTCGGGCAGAGATACGCAGAATGACAGTCCTGGCAGACAGATACACCTCTGGAAGAAGTTAAGTGACATGTGATACTTGTGTCCCTGTTTCTAGTTTCTAATGTGATGCCAGAAACTTTTACTGAATTTCATTACCAGCAGTCTTCACTGGAGAGAAAAAAATTTCAGAAACCAGTTTGAAATTTATATGAACACTTTGCTTTTTCTAGATTTTTTTTTTAAAAAAGCAGATTAGTGCCTTCTCCAAATGGGCTCATTTGAATGGGGTTAAATAGAATACAGGAGAAAGATAATGGCTCAGCAGACTGTGGAGACTGTGGGTGGGATGGCTCCCATGGAGGGAGTTTTACTTGGGAGGCCAAGAGGACATTTTGAATAATTAGTTTAAAATAATTAATATTGTGCTTTTTGTTCATGCTTGAAGTCATACCATCTACTGAAACTCCTTAATTTGCTTAAACGTTATTAATTTACTAGTCCTTCAACCTTCTTTTGTGACCACATTTCATTCTTGTACTGTCTTGCCCCAATAGGAATTTCTAGTGTTTTATTATTTCCGTGGGTGGGAATGAGTTTAAAATAGTGGTCAACAAGAGGAGAGTTAGGCATACACAATAAAGGACTCTCTGGGAATTGGGGGGGAGGCACTGGGAGACGGGGAGGGAGGGAAGGGGAGCAGGGGGTTCAGGGGGATGGGGGGTTGGGGGGGATCGGTATACCCGTTAAGTTTGTATGAGTGGAAATTAAAAAAAAAAAAGAATAAAATAGTGGTCAAGAACTGAGACTCTCCTGTTTTGTGAGAGACTAGAACGCGTAAGACATTCTCTTCCAAGGGGAAAAAAAACCCAAGAAAATTTTTAAAAAGTGGGTGCTGGGAGGAGGGTTTGTGTTCTTTCTGTGGGGTTAAGGAAGGTTGGTGTTTGTTCAAGGAAGCGTTGATTGACTGAAATCCAGGGCTTTCTGTAAGTGGCCAGAGCCAGGGCAGCTGCTCTACCTGGGGCAGCTTCCTGATCTCGCTGGGACTGGCAAGGAATTCACAAGGTTAAGGGGCAATGGGCAGGGCCTTGGGCCAAGTGAGGCCTTGGGGTAAATGAGAGCTGAAAAAGCCCCAGACAGGGTAGATCATTGAACTGCGCAATTCTTCTTGTCTCTTCCACTGCTTGGTTTAGCTAAGGAAGAAAGAGTAGAAAGTTCGATCCTAAGAGTCTGGGAAAGATAGAAGGAGAGAAATCAGTCCACATAGTCGTCCTGCATTCTCTACACACGTGTGCTGTAACATGCACACATGCACACACATCACTGATAGCATGTAAAATGAATCAAATAAAAATGACCATCATTGTAATTGCCAGAGAGAGCAAAGGGTTATACTCCCCAATAAATAAACTAAACCAAACTAAATACCATACTTCAGTCACCTCTGTTCTTCTTCTTTTTTTTTTTTTGGTTTGCATGTGTGAGTGAGTGTGTTGTGTGTATAAGAGAGCACTGTCCTTTGGTTTTGTGATACTCTGGTCTAGAATGAAACAGCTACGGGCTGTTGAAGGACAATAATTTTATTATGGATTGATTTAGTAAAGTTAATAATAGCTGGGAACTGTGGATTTTGTTGGATTTTTGGATGGAGTAGGGTCTCTTTGAATTTCTATCTTTACGTGTTGTGGAATGCACTATGATGTTGCATTTTTATGTATGGTTTGGGAATTTTGTTTCCTGTACAATGTTGTAAAGTCTACTCCTACTTTAAATTTTTCTTTGTAATAATAAAGTTAAAAAAAAAAGAAAAAAGGAAGGAAAATTCTAGCTCAGAGCCCAGATGGCTTAGCTGGTAAATTCTCCTAAGGAGTTAAGGCAGAAACAGTGCTACTCCATACTAGGAATTACTGTTATCATCAATATAATGTCCTAAGTTCTCTCCCTGGGCTCTCAACTTCCATCTTAAATCAAACAGAACAGAATGTTCCTAGCTTTCTAGAAAAAATCTGAATTTAATGGAAGATGATTTTGTAAATTCTACCCATCTGTGTTCCTTTGAATTAGAATGATATACAGTGTTCACAAAATACTCTTCACTTCTGTTGCATCTGAATTTAATCTTTTTTAACTTTTTTTTTTTTTTTAATACAGGGCCAGTTTTCTTCAGGACTTGAGAAGGTCTGTCAAACAGTGTCAACATGTGATCAAAACGTTTCAGGGTTGATGCCTGGCTTCTCTTAGTAACAACCAAAATGTTGTTTATTTGTTTCCTCAGTACTTTTATGTAAGCTCTTTCCAGAGTTGCCCAAAACATTGGTCAGATCATGTGTTTCCAACCTTAGTTGGAGTTCATATAATAGGTTCCGATTAAAACTCATAAGTAAATGGAAAACTTCTGATCATCCCGATCATGATTGAAGGAAGCCTGCCTTTTACTCTGCCTGTCCTCAGAAAGACCAAGAGACAGTTGGACTAAATCCTTCAGATGCATCCTTGATCACTGCTGTCTGATGGAGTTCCACCTTCCTCAGAGGCAGGGATTCTTTGAGGTGCACAGACCAAGGGAGGACATAATAGTACTGAGTGAAGAATAGTCACTTTAAGACCAGCTGACGGACTAAGAGCTTGTACCCAGCTACGGGGTGGTCCGTCACCGCAGACACTTCTGCTGCTGCCCCCTTCTCCTAGCAGCAGAAAGTGGCCTGATTAGACCTCAAGACATCTGGCCTCTCAGCCAAGGGCAGCTTTCTGATGGAGTCACGCTCTGTTGTCTAGTGTCGAATATACTGGTATTACCAAGAGACTGTGTTAGTGTCATCTTCCCATTGCTGAATGAATACAGGACCCAAACAACTGAGGAGAACAAGGAGATTATTCTTGCTTATGAGTCTTGATTACAGCAATCAGCGTGGCAGGAGAGTTCATACTAACATCAGGAGCTGATGGAAATGGCCACACCATGTCCACAGGAATTGCTGAGAGGCATATATCTTCTCACTTGACAGCTGTCCATCGGCCTGTATACTAAAAAACTGAACCATCTTCTCTCTTATCCACTTGCTTAGGGAATGGTCCACCTCACTGTGGTTTGGGCCTTCCCACATCAATTTGATAATCTCCCACAGACTTGTTCCGGGCTCGCCTTTTCTAAAGGACTCTTCACAGACATGCCCAAAGACTCAGCTTTCAATAGTCAAATTGGTGTCTTCAACTAACTGCTGCAGGCTCTAAAATACAATACTTTAAAAAAATTTATTTCTGGCTCCACCTGGTTGCAACTGCCCTTTGCGTAGAGTTAAAAGAAATGATGAATTACTGGAATTTGCTGGAAAATGGATGTCATTAGAAACAATTATATTAAGTGAAGAATCCCAAACCCAGAAAGTTAAGTGCTGTATGTACTCCCTAATAGGTGGCTCCTAGTACCAAACTCACCCAGCCCACATTGAGACACTCAAAGGTAAACCTATGTAATACAGTAATTGCAAGGATTGCGAACAGGAGGGATGGGGTTGTAGGGCCACACCAGACACAAGGAGAGAGGGGACCATGTTACAGCAGAGAAAATCGGCCTCCAAGGAATGCAAGCAAGTAATGTGACACCTGGTTAAGTTCATAGACATTCATTCCTGATCATGTACAACTGAGGGGGTATGATTTCACCAGAAGGGGAGGGCATATAGTCTGGCAGATGAAAGGTGATCATTTTGCAAATGGGTGACTGACCCCTCCCTCACCAAGGTTTCCTGCTTTTATTACATCTACCCTTGAATGTGCTATTATAACAAGACTCCAGTTTAACAGCTTTTTGTCTCTGACCAGGGGGTGACATACAGTGCCCATCAGGATGGAGTGAAGGGCATTGCAGGAGCAGCAAAACTGCAAAAGAAAATCAACAAACCACAATCCAGAACCTCAGAGACTCTATATCAACCACATAGAACTAAGCCAGCCTAATCTCCTCCCATCCTGAAGCTCAGGAACATTTGCGGAAGAGGGGGCGGTAAGATTGTAAGAACAAAAGGTTGGGAGCAGCAATGATCTGAAGATTCTCCACACTAGTTAGAGCTGAAGCAATCATAATAGGACTTTGCATGCCCTGCGCAATGTCCAACACACTATTGACCTCACAAAGTCTAGCATCTGCTAAAGGCACCAAGATCCTTGGAGGCAAGGGATTGACAGCCACAGTAGTGTTCCTAAGCGTAAGGGGAACACGAGAAAGGGTTCAGGGAAATGCCACTGGGTCCTTGTACGTCATCGGAGAGGAGGACCAAGAGGAGAGTTAGGCATACACAATAAAGGACTCTCTGGGAATTGGGGGGGAGGCACCGGGAGACGGGAATGGAGGGAAGGGGAGCAGGGGGTTCAGGGGGAGGAGGAGGGGGGAGGGAACTGGTCTACCTATTAAGTTTGTATGAGCGGAAATAATAATAAAAAATGTCAAAAAAAAGCTTTATTGAAATTCTGTTGATGTTAGTTTTTGTACTCTATGTTTTCCTTTTTTGTATTTTTGAGCAATGTCATGATTTGAAATGTGTCTCCCACCATCTCATGTGTTTGGGAAGGTCATGGCACCTTTATTAGGTGGAGTCTTGCTGGAAGAAGGCAGTCATAGCGGGTGAGTCTTGAGGTGGATTAGTCCCACCCTACCTCCTGGAGAAGTCTGCTTTAGCAGAGGCAGTCTTGCAACTCTCAGCCTCCAAGATGTCTGCAGTGACTTAGCCTCCTCCAGCTTTGGTCAGCCGCCATTCTGCGTCCACCATGAAAGACTGTATATCCCTCTGGAACCATAAGCTGAATAAATCTCCATTTCTCCCTTAAATTGTTCGACTTTGGGTGTTTTTTCACAGCAACAGAAAAGAATAACCAATACAAGCAACACACACTGATTGCCTGTTTCATCCCAGGCAAAGTGCTGGGATTGGGCTCACCACAATGTGCTGTACAGCCTACAGGGCATTTGCTCAGCCCACAGAAGGCTCCATGGTTCCACTTCCAGCATGGAAAAACTGGCATGTAAAGCAGAAAAATTGTCTTTAAGTGCAATGATTACACTGTATATAATTGACTTGAAATTTGTTGAGAGATCAGATTTTAAGTATTCTTCATCACAACACACATACACACAGATGATAACAGTGGAAGGTGACAATTTACTGCTGATATTCAGCATACAATTCAAACACATCAAAGTCACATTGTGTATCTTAAATATATCCATAACTTTTATTAGTGACTTAAATGTTTTAAACATCAAAAAAGAACAAAGAAGGGACTGGAAAGACAGATCAGAGTTTACACCTCTGCCTTGAAAACAGAAGATGTGAATTCAGATCCCAGATCCCGGATCCCTCGTCAAATGCCAGATGGAAATGGTGGTGGCCTGTACTTCCTGTCCTGGAAAATGGAGCCTAGGAAACCCCAGAGCAAAAACAAAAAGAAGGTAGAGCAAGCCAGGATGATTCCTGAAACCACCCTTAGGCTTCCACAGGCACACACAGTATCCTCTGATACATACAGACACCACACGCGTACACACACACACACACACACACACACACATACAAAAAAACAAAAAAGGAACAAAGAAGCAGAGGAAACAGAAAGAAGGGAATGTAAGTTGAGTGGGAAATGGAAAATAGGGGCTGAGGAATGAGCTCAGTGGATGAGGTGTCTCCTTCCAAGCCCAGTGACCTGAATTTAATCCCTGGCAGCCCATGTGCTGTAAGGCTAGAACTGATCTCCACAAGTTATCTTCTGACCTCTCCTCACGTGCCTTGGCAAGCCTGCCTGTCTCTCTCAGATAATAAAATAATTTAAAATCTAAACGAAGAAATGGAAAGCAAATCTTTTGAGAGTAGAAAGTTATTTTTATCATTAGTCACATGATCAGTAAGTGACCTGTCCCCAGGGAGCGTCCCGTCTCCACCACTTTTTGACCTGGAAGCAGGAAACAACGCTTATGGATAGTCATCAGGAAGAATTTTCAACTTATACCAGTATCACGCTGTATTCATTTCACTGCACACTTTTAGGGGTGAGTAATTAACATCACAAAGCTCCATGTTGTTTCCCCACTAATTGTTTTACTCCAGTTTGATTCCATAGACCGTTTGATTTTTGCCAGGATGGTGTCTCTATGTTCTTCCTCTAGGAAGGAAGTAGATTTTCTTTTCCAGTCTCCCTGAGGCTAGGGTCTGTCACACCCTCTTCCTGCCACTCCACCTTCTGCAGAGTCATTTAGTTCCACTTGGCTATTATAACTCTGTTCATCTACATCCAAACCCTAGCGATGTTTTTTCAAGAGGAAAAAGTTCCATTTGCACACATGATGAATTTTTAAGTTTGTCGCCACATCCAGAATTTCTTAGCATGCTACTTGTTAAGTAAGCAAGGTAAGGAGGGAGATGAAATCCATTAATGCTGCGGCTCATCATTGCAACTTTGCTAGTGATCAGTGATTCAGAACGGAGTCTCCATGGGGTGTTTGATGCTGTTCCTTCTCTATTTCTTACTGAAGTACAATATTTTCATTCATCTGTTCAGTCTTCCTGGTAAAATTCAATGCTACAAATAATCTGGGAGCTAAGGAAGGAAGGACATGAACCACTGGGAAGAAAATGACAGGAATAATGCTGGAGCATTCAGATGGTGATGAAGTTGCTGGAAGAGTGCATCTTCGATCCATACCATACTTCTAGATCTGTATAGAGACTGTAAGGCCCCATGTTATGCTCATTTTTAGTTCTGAAGGGTCGGACGAATATGCCTCGCTAATTATCTCACCTAACACATGTGACCTTGTGGTTACTTCTAAGCTTTCATCCCATCTGGGCTCCATGCTGGGGAAGATGGTCAGGTCACAGGTGCAGGTAATTTTGGAGTAGGAATGATGGTTCAGAGTCAGACAATATGAGGGATGTGTGTGTTTATGAGTGATTATTTCTTTTGTTTCTTTGCTTTTAATGGCAAAGTGAGCTGGAGTCAACAGAGAAGAATGGGGGATAAGTGACTAAGACAGGGATAGTAGGGGCTAGAGAGAGATCTCAGGGGTTAAGACTCTGCCTGGAAAGCAGAAAGATCTGAGTTCAGACTTGTAGACTTGTGGACACCTCCGCTTAGCTCACCACATTTTATCTAACCTAGCTGAAGATTTCTTCACAGCAGTGCTTTAATACTGTGAAGTTAAAAGAGGAGACCTTGGAGTGAGGCTGCTTGGGTTTAAGTTCTCATGATTATGAATTACTTAATCCTGCATCTCAGTTTCTTCATCTCAACAAAATAGATGAATTTAAATTAAATTAGCCAAATTGAATCAACCAATGTAAAGCATGAAGAAAAGTGCTTGGTTCCCAGTGGCATCCATTAAGTTTTAACTGTTATTTGCTATTATTATTTTAAATAAACCGACCTCCCAAACTTATGAAAGCCACTTTCAGAATCTATCAGGAGAAGGGTAATAGTAAGATTTGTTACTTTGCTATAGCCTGATATTGATGGAATTTAAAGTCATCCTATGGAAAATGTTAAGTATGTTATCTCTTTAGATGTTACATGTGTGGGTATGTATTACAGGGCTTTAATGTGAAATGCTAAGCTATCTATGTGTGTAGTCATCGTTATCCTATAGCAAGCTTACACAAATGTTCAAGTATAAACAATGATGACTAAACACAGACAACTTAGAACTGCTTCACTGCACAGGAGGAATAATGACAGTAGTTCAGAGAATGTCCTGGAGAACCAGGTGCCTGCTAAACAATCCTCCCAGTTGGCATGCTGTGCATGTAATTGGATATTAGTCTCATAGCTTTCAGGGGTGGGCACCATGAACTTTTCTTAGGCTGCCATTTTTAGTCTTTCAGGCCAATAAAGGAGGAGAGAAAAGCCCAAAGCTAAAATCAGAGGGAAAAAAAATCACGGAAAACAAAAGAAAGAAGAATATTTATGAAATGTCCTATGCATAGATTTTGTGGCAGACATGTCACCATTCCCATTTGTAGTAGATGTTGCTGGGTGTCTGCCACTGCTGCTTTTTCAAATTAATTAATTGATTTTAAACATTAAAAATACTATATGAGAGAGAGAGAGAAAGAAAGAAAGAGAGAGAGAACTAAAAATGTAAGGAAGCCAGAAGACAATTCGGGTAAGTTGATTCTCTCCATTCACCATGTGGGCTCCAAGGATTGAACTTAAGTCCTCAGACTTGAAAAAAAAAAAAAAACACCTTTTACTTACTGGCCATCTCACTGTCTCTCACAGTTATTCCTTTACATTTTTTTTTTTCTTGCTGTTAAAGATCCCTTCCCTTCCACATTCCTCTCTTCCTCCCTCCGTTTGTTCCTCCTTTCTTCTTTCTGTGCTTATTTCCAAAATATGTCTTTGGGTCTATACATGCCCTGTTCCTTTGACGCAGGGGAATCTTACCATTTACTCCTGCAAATATCTAGGACAGGGATTGTGTGGACATGAATAAGAGAAACTATAGCCAATGAAAGGCATCATGAAAGCTGTAGGGAAACTTCTAGAAAGATTTCCTTGTTCTTTGAGCACTCAGAAGAGACAGGCCTTCTGCTGTTCATGGGTGTGTCTGTTAGGCCAGGAAACATGGTGGCCACCTGTGACCACAGGGAAGCTGAATAGCGTGCAGGCCACCTGTGACCACAGGAGCCAGCTCCAGGATACACAGCACCCTAAGGTGCACTGTCTTTGGACAGCAGGCCTCTGGTTACAGACATCCTTGCTCTTCAATCTTTTGGGTGAGTGTTCTATTACTTATTGAAAAGGTATCTTGACTGATACTGTTTTACAGATTAGAAGAACGCTGAGATACAAAGGTTAAGGAACATGTCTCCATTTGCATTCATAGTAAAGAGTAGGTTGTCTATGACTATATGAAGATAAGATGCATCCCTTCCAAACAACATAGTCACACACTCTAAATCTACAGTTTCCCTCTCTGGTTTGATGGTTTAGTCTGCTAACACAGTATAAATTGGACCGTTTCTATAGCGTTATTATTTCGGTCGGTTGTCTCCTTTCAATTTTTAATTCCGTTTACTTAAGAAAATAGACATTTATACCTTCCTCCAACGTGAAATGTCTACAAATTCACCTCTTAAAACTCTCTCACTGCTTTTTTTTTTTCCACCCCAACCCAACCATGTCCATAGCTATAGAGACACAGCCTGGGCTGTAGGGACTTCTTCAGTTCTGGTTTCTAATTCATTGGCTTTTCTTTCTATAGCTATATATTATATAGGTTGAACCCATTTGTTGAAGTTACTTTAATTACTGAAATTTCCGCCTCTGGAAGCTCTGCTTTATTTCTCTGAAAGCTACTCGCTGGTTAATCATGTTCTCAGGCTGTTCCATTTACTGAAAAAAATGTCAAATATGCTTATTCTATGTTGTGTCTCTTGAGATCTGGTATCTGGGAGTCACTAAGGTTCTGATCTGTGCTCTGTGGTTTCTTTTAGCTCTTGTTTCTAGTTCTTTGTTGTGTGGTTTTTTTCTTCCTTTGTTTTTCTTTTGTTTGTTTTCATTGGAAGCTGCTCATTTTTCTACGACAAATTTCTCTGAGGCGTTTCCAATGCACATCTGAATTTGTTTCTCTCTTGTAATTGAGGGTACTAAAAGTCTGGTCCTCCATAAACTAAAATTTTATTTTGAGCTTCTTAGAACATACAGTCAGGGTCACTGTCTTACACGAAGCATGGCCCAAGGAACTTTTTTTTTTCTTCCCTCTGCTTCATACTACTGTCTGAAGGCATTTTTTTTTCCTCTTAAATTTCATTTACAGTCTTGCAGGAATGCTACATTCATGGATGCATTTCACATGTTTCCTCTTTCCTTAAAGGTTTGAGCAGGTGCAATGGAAGACATTTAACTCCCTGTTTGTAATAGTATTTAATTTATTTACTGGACTGTGATAAGGCAGGTACTTGTTTCCCTTTGGGACGAACCTGTCTTTTTATATAAGCATTACTCATCTAGAAGCCTGGTGTGGTGTTTGCACCAAACTAAAGAAAATTCTGGTTTCTAATTCATTAGCTTTTCTTTCTATAACTTTATATTATATAGGTTGAACCCATTTATTGAAGTTACTTTAATTACTGAAATTTCCGCCTCTGGAAGCTCTGGTTTATTTCTTTGAAAGCTGCTCGCTGGTTAATCAGGTTCTCAGACTGTTGACAATTTAGTTTAGAGACTGCAGGGGTATCTAGGGTGGAAACAGCACTAGTCCCTTCCACACTTTCACTAGAATGGCCCTTTCGGCCCTGTCTCCAAGATGTAAAGGCGTTCCACCTCAAAGTCCTAAAGGTTCTCCATATTTCTCCTAACATACAGTTCCAAAGACACACTAACTACATCACAGCAATGGCCATATTTCTCTACTTCTCAGTACTAACTTCTCTCAGTTTCTCAAAAATTTTCTGATACCAGGTTCACAGTCTCACAACACTCCACTTCTTTGGTACCAATTTCTGTACTAGTAGTTACTTTTCTCTGTTGCTGTGAGACAACACTCAAGCTCAAGCATCACTCTTCAAAGCTTTCATTAGAATGGTCCTTTAAGACCCATTTTCAAGATTCAAAGTCTTTCCCATCTCAAAGTCCCAAAGTTCTCCATGTTTTCCCCAACAAGCAGTTCCAAAGTTGCACAAGCCGTATCATGACAAAGGCCATACTTCTCAAAGTCCCAAAGTTCTCCATATTTTCCCCAACAAGCAGTTCCAAAGTTGCACAAGCCGTATCATGACAAAGGCCATACTTCTCAGTAGCAAGTTCTCTTAGTTTCACTACAACATTTACTTTCTGGAAAGACATGGACAGTGGAAGCCTAGTTTGTGATGGTCCAGGGTACACAGATGTATTTGGAACTGTGCATGGGGCAAGTGGAATAGAAATAGAATAGTGGGTAGAAAGTTTGATTAAGATTTGCCCTTATTCTGAAAAGTTGCCTGAAGTTAAATTTGTGTGTTTGGTGGAAGAAGGAAGTTTCAAGGCAATGTGTGACACTTTAACAGTGTGACATGGCTACTTTGTATTGCTCTTGTTTAGAATTATGAGGAAAAACAGGAAAGAATCAGGCAGAAGGACACAAAAACTGTGAAACTTGATGAAAAATGTGAAGGGAAATTTAAAGATACTGCAGATAGTAAAATGGCAGTTTTTGCTAAAGAGATTAGCACCATAAGTGAATCAAAGCCTGCTCTCAATTTGGATACTAGAAGAAGTTGTACCCTGAAGGCAAGATCTTCTGGGAAGGCTTCCACCCATAAAAATGCAAATTCTTTTGTAAGAAATGAGCTTTAGGGCAGAGTTCCAAAGGAAAGGTCTGTTCCTTTTCTGAAGCAATTACTCAAGAGAGATTCTTCCAGTCTCAGCAGGGGGAAGCTGAATTAGCTGTGATTCAAGGAAGGGCCAATCTCTACTAGGAGGTCATAGCAGAACTTGGTAAAGTCATCCCTGTAGTCCTGGTTTTAAAAGCATTAAAGATGCAGGAGGGAGGAGCTTATGGATCCCTTCTCTGAGGTTTCAGAGAATGGCAGAAGTCAGGTAACTTGTGGATGATTGGAAAGTCTGCTGAGAGGTACAAGGAGGGCATTTTGGGCTGTGGAGTTAAAGCCTGGTTTGCCAGGAGAAACAAAGGTGTTAGAGATGCCAGAACCAATATAGGATACCTGCCAAGGAAAGCTATATATCAAGGGAGGAGCCAGCCTAAGAGAGTGATGTGTTCTATAAGCAACTTTGTTGGAGGGATGGAACTGAAAGCCTTTTGGAACTGAGATGATTTCCAATAGGAAGTTTGTTGGACTTGGAGCTGTAGGATTTGAAATTTGTTCTCTTGGTTTTCAGTCTTGTTATAGATCGATCTCTCCTGGATAGTCCCCCATTCCTCCCTTTTGGAATGGGAATGTTTATTCTGTGCCATTGTATGTTGGAAGTATGTAACTTGTCTTTTGAGTTTTATAGGAAGCTTTGAACTTTGGACTTTTGAACTGATCTTGGACTGTGATGTAGTTAGTCTATGAGGACTTTTAAAGTTGACGAGTATGGATTGCATAATGAGATGGTAGTGGGCCTGTGGGGTCCAGGGGTGGAGTTTCATAGATTGAAATGTGAGTTGTTCCCCACAGGCTCATGTATTTGAATCTTTAGTTGTTTGGGAAGATCATGGCACCTTTAAGAAGTATAGCCTTGCTGGGGGGACACCAGAGAGAAGGTTGGCCTTGAGATTGATTAGGCCCACCCTACTTCCAGGAGAGGTCTGCTCTTATAACTTGCAGTTTTACAGTTCTCAGCTTCCAAGAAGATTGTGACTTAGGCCGCCTCTGGCTTCTCCCATAATAGACTGTATCTCCCTTTTGGAACCGTAAGCTGAATAAATCTGCTTTTTTTTTTTTTTTAAATTATTTATTTATTTATTATTATTACTTATTCAATTGTGTGTGTGTGCATATGTATGTGTGCGTGCGCATGTGTGTCTGTGTGTGTGTAGAACCACGGACGAACTCGGGAACCACCATGGACGCCTCCACCTCCTTCTGCCCCGGGATTCACAGGCTCCGCCTTACCAGGACAGGTCGCCCCCGCTTCCGCCTGGCGTCTATACGTGGGATCTGGGATCTGAACTCAGGACCTTCTGCCTGCAAGGCAGAGGCTTAACCCCTGAGCCACCTCTCCAGCCCTAAATCTGCTTTTTTGCCTTGAATTTTTTGAATTTGAGTGTTGTCTCACAGCAACAGAGGAGTGTAACCACTGTGTCTGTCATACCAACAAGCAAACTTCATTAGTACTTTCATTGCCATCTTGTTATTTATTACATTCCTATTAGGATCAGTGCTATACTTTCTTCAGGCTCTAGTACCAGTATGTAGATTGTTTTGCTCTGTGGTCCCAGACTCTGTCTACCAAGGCTGGAAGTGAAAGCTTCCACCATTGCTGCTTGGCATTCTTATATGGGATCTGGGAACTGAACTCAGATTCTTTTGTTTTTGAGGCAAAAGTTTTAACTCTTGAGCCATCTTCCTGGCCCTATTTCTCATTTTTGTATCAAATGGACTTTTTTTTTTCATCCAGTCTCACATGTAACTCAGGCTGGCCTTCAACACTCAGTGATTCTTCCACCTCAGCCTCACAAGTGCTGGGATTACAAGTGTGTACTACTCCCATCTTCAAACAGATTTTAAAACATTTTAAATTTTGACTTTTAAGGGCTAAGAAGATGGCCCAGTGTGTAAAAGCATTTGTTATGAAAGTCAAGGAACCTGAGTCTGAATATCCAGAATCTATGTAAAAGCTGATGCAATAGCTCAAGCATCTGTAATCCCTGCATGCTTCCATGGGAAGATGGGAAGCACAGACAGACTATCTCATGGACCAGTTTACTTGGAGGCTGATACAGCCTTGAAGAGACCCTGACTCAAACAAGCTGGAGAGGCAGGACCAACACTGCTATTGTGGGTACCTTTATACAGAAGCAGGAGATAGTCTTCAGGAAATAGTTTTATTTTATACAGGGATGGACAGAACCCTGAATGTAGCAGGACTTTGCCTTAAATACCTTCCTTTACATCTTTGTCCCCAGTATGCTCTGTGAGTTCCAGGTACATTCAGATACTGAGTAAGTCAGGCTCTGCCTTCTAGGTCACATAGCCTTTTCTTTGTTCTGGAAGGGTTTCTGTGACACTCTGACCACCACACCATGTACAAACCCCTACCCCATATGAACGTATACCACACACAAATTTTAGTTTTTAGTATCTCTTCCCTTAAAGGTACTTTTCAATTTTTCTTGACTCACAATGAACAATCCTTTGTACTACTGTTGTCATTAGCTGTTTATCTAGTACATGACCATTATTAACAACATATTTTTCTATTGGCATTCTCATCTAACTGGTAGACTCCTTTAGAAGGTCAATCTCTTAGGATATGAAGCATGGCTCTGCAGTTTATAACTTGGAGCACAGGGATGAACGGTCTTTCAGTGTGGTCATTGTGTGCAATCTCCATGCCATGAGCTGGCAGGAAAGTCACCTAATGAAGAGAAATGAGGGAAAAAGAAGGAGGAATAAGGGGCAGAGGAAGAAAAAGAGAAAGAGGAAGAGGAAAAGGGGAAAGAACGGGGGGGGGGAGAAGCAGAAGAGGAGGAGGAAGTGCATGTGTGTGTGTAAGCTAGAGGTCAACCTTGGTTGTCATTCTTTGGAACCATCCATCTTATTTTTTGAGAAAGGTCTTTTACTAAGACCTAACTAGGCTAGCAGTGAACACTAGGCATCCATCTGTCTCTACCTCCCCAACACTGGAATGGTAAGTAGGCGCTGCCAGACTCAGGTGTTTACTTATGAGAGAGAGAGAGAGAGAGAGAGAGAGAGAGAGAGAGAGAGAGAGGGAGAGAGCAGGTGTATGGGTGCTGCCACGTGCTAGTAAAAGTCAGAGGATGACTTTCAGAAGTTGGTTCTCTTCTTCCACCATGGGATTCCTGGGGCTTGAACTCAAGTCACCAGGTTTGTGAGCAGGCATTTTTACCTGCTGAGCCATCTTGCCAACCCTTTTGATAATATTATTTTAAAATATTTTATTCATTTGGTCCTTTATTTTGCACATGTTAAAGCATCTTTCTGACGAAGGATGCCATAGGCTCCACTAATGCACAGTGGCTCCACAGCAGAGAAGCTTCCAGAAGCCTCTTTTCTTTGTACTTGTTTCCATCTGGCTCTCTTTGAGCTGCTCAGTAGACAAAGAAGCCTGTGAGCCAGAGTATTTAGTCAGTGGGCAGGAACAAGGCTGGCTCCTTGCTGTCCACTTTGGTGTGAAATACTCCCAAGAGGAAAGAAAGTCTGGAAGACAAAATGGTAGAAGCGTCCGGTGTTCTGCCTGACCAGTGCACAGAGATTCTCCCTCAGAGATCAGTCTATGAAAGATTAAGGCTTTTATTAAGGGGCGGGGGGGGGAGGTTTGTACTTTGTATCTTTGCATCTCTCTTGGTAGCTTCTTGGGTCAGTTTTCCTGATAGGCTTTTTGTTCACTGTCAAGCTGCCTGCTTGATGCTACTAGGTAGTTCAAGCTGTCTTTCCTTGGGGTACCAACTTGCCTCTGGGCACCTCAAAGCAGAGCTCCTGACAGCAGTTATCGCTAATTGAGCATGGCTGGCACACGGGAGAAATTCCATTTTCCATCCTGTCTCCAGACTTTTCCTGACTTCCCTGCAGAACAGAGGATGTCAGCATCTTGCTCACCCCTGAAGACGATGCTCTGTGAATATTCATTCTGTTGTGTTTTCCTCTGGAGTTTTATTTCTTTACAGACTTTTAACATGAAGAAATGACCAGTGCTAGAAGTTTTCAGAAGTCAAGTGAACGGGAAGGCAACACAAGCTGGCAAAGAGCACAAGCCTTGGCGTGACAAGCCACTTCTTTGCTGGGATCGAACGCCCAGTTCTGGGGTGAATGTTCAAGAAATTTTAAGATGTGGATCTTTTAAGTAGCCTATATTAATACTGACAAGATGACATGAGACAGCCTTTGATTTTTCCGCAAATGCTATTACGTTTTAGGCATCTGTCTGGCTAATATAATTGACTGGAAATTTAGAAGGAAAAGAAAAGGACAGGCAGTCAAGTCGTCTGCTGTGGTGTCTATGCAATCTCAAGGCAGCCGAGCCTTTTCTCCAAACCCTTCTGTGCATTGGAAAGCACACTAAATACTTTACTCACTGCCCAGCAACGGGAAGATGGAAAACACATCTTTTGATTAATTAAAAACAAAAGGTTGGAACTACTTACCTTTCCATTCTTTAATTAACCAAGCCCACAGGCCACACGAGGAAGTAATAACACTCATTATGTTGTGATGAAGGACTATGATGATGAGTTAAGTCAGATGGGACCCCGGGCACGATTCCCTCCAAGGCTTCTCCAAGATGTGCCCCGAATGTAGACATATCCTTACTTGCCGGAACACTCTAGCTCATCAGCCAGGGTATATGCCTCTTCTAAGAGTACATTTCCTTTCTCAAGAGAAAGGAAAGCCCTTGAAACAAAGGGTTATATTTTAATTAAGCCTCAGCATCCTTTCTGGAATTTCCTTTATTGAAAGAACACCTCCTTTGATTTATATCTATTAGTGTCAGTCTTTGGAACAACAAGAAGAAAAGATAGAGCCCCTGCAGGCAAAACTGTCTCGCTTGACTGATCAAAAGTCATTTCAACTGACTTACAAAACCAACAAATTATTTTCTTATTGTCCCTTAAATCTCTCCGGAAGTACCTTTGGAAACTGGTCTCAAGTCTTCTAGCTTTGCTCAGCATCTTTCATGTCTGTGTGGGTGGTCTACAAGAATTTAAAGAAATGACAAAATGCCCCTATTGTACCTGCAGAGGGAAGTCTGCCTCATTCCCACCACATCATTCAGGGCCCTTAACTCTTGCACCCAGAGTCTCAGAGGGGTCTTCCAGCCTCTGACAAATGCACCATCTAAATCTGTTAGTTGAAACTTATTCACTGGACCCTGGGAAGGCAGCCCAATTGCTGTGCAAGCATAGGACTTGAGTTCAATCCCCAACCCAATTTAAAAGCCTGGTGTGGTGGCATACGTTTGGAGTGCTCATAGTCACAGTGCCAAGGAGATAGAAAGAGTGCCAAGCAAAGTCCTAAGGCTCCTTGGCCAGCCACCCTAGCCTAATTGTGGAGTCTTAGGCCAGAGAGACCCTATCTCAAACAGCAATCACAACCACAATAACAATAATAAAACTGGAAATCAGACAGCATTTGAGGAACCACTGAAGGTTAACTTCTGGTCTACACACACACACACACACACACACACACACACACACACACACACACATCAACTGCAGGAATAGCACCTGAGAGGCCTTCCTAAGTCCAAGCAAGTCAGCAGCACTGGCATGAACCACTAGGCATCAAGACTTTTGCTCTTGTGTTCCCCGCACTTTTTTAAAAAAAATTAAATTCAGTGTCTTTATGAACCAGAGATAATAATGGATCCCCTCCACCCAACACACACAAAAGTGTAAAGTTTATGAAAGGTGGCTTCCCTATGAGCTCCTGTACAAAATCCTTGCTTTGTCACATGAAGGTTTTTACTCATCAAGTTGGATAATAGCACAGGGTCACTCCGTTTGAGCTAAATGATCGCTGAGCCAACATTTACTTACAGTCCTCCTTTTGCTTTTTAAGAATAGGGCGATTGAGTCTTCGCAGGAAATTTAGGAAATGTCTGTGGCTAGCAATGCATGCCACATTTCAGCATGTTGTAAGTTTTATAGCCCTTGAAATACGATATTCGAAGTAGAGATGCTGACTCTCCTAGGATCACAGTGGTGCAAGTCACAGCACTGTGATCTCTGCCATTGAAAAGTCTCTGGATCTGATCTGGATTGTACCCCGCTGCGAAAGAAGCTGAAGGGGGCTATCCCAAATTCCATGGTGCCAGAGACAGTTTTTACCAACTTGGTGTAGCTGCAGGCATGGAAGTCTTCCAAATACATGTTCTGTTCTTTCTGTTCATGAGATGCACTGGTAGAATAGAAGGATGCCTAGCTTGAGCCTAGGCTGGATGTCTGACACCTGACATCCATCATAAAGTCCATGTCTGTTGTGATTGATGCGAGCTATCGTGCCCTGATGCATACACTGCTAAGCATTCCGTCAAGGAGGAGGTTTAATGAAGCACAATAGGCATATACAGAAACAAGACATGAAAGTGGGAGGGGAACTTGTTGGGAAGAAGGGTTTCAGCAGTAGATGGAACTCTTCAGAGCCCAGGATACTGCCTCTATGAAGCAGCCTGTAGAATCCACTAATCAATTGTAAGACTTGGAAGAAATGCCAGATCAAGGAGGCCAATGTGCAGTGAAAACAGGTAAAACTTATTAAATTATGAAGTTGTCAAAAAAAAAAAGAAGAAAGAAAACGTTTAATGCTCATGGGGGTTGGAAAGATGCTTTCCTCAATAGTACCCCCACTGATACATGGTTCCTCAATGGTACCCCCACTGATACATGGTTCCTCAATGGTACCGCCACTGATACATGGTTCCTCAATGGTACCGCCACTGATACATGGTTCCTCAATGGTACTCCCACTGATACATGGTTCCTCAATGTTACTCCCACTGATACATGGTTCCTCAATGGTACTCCCACTGATACATGGTTCCTCAATGATATCCCCACTGATACATGGTTCCTCAATGGTACTCCCACTGATACATGGTTCCTCAATGATATCCCCACTGATACATGGTTCCTCAATGGTACCGCCACCGATACATGGTTCCTCAATGCTACACTGATACATGGTTCGTGCTCCAGCAAGTGCTCAAGCACAGGCCATTGAAGGTAACCCAGATGAAACTCAGTGGTTTACATATTCGAAAAGACAAGAAAGTAAGAGGTAGACTGGCAGGGAAGGAGGAGGATTAGAAAGGGAGGAAGAGGGTGTAGGATTGGGAATTAGTTATAAAAGTACTATAAATTCATGTATGTAAAAAAAATAAATTGTGGGGAAAAATAGAAAAATCAGGCCTCAAAGGATTGAATGAGATAAGAGAGATCTACAGGATAGAAGTCAATGGGTAGCTGTGTTACAGCACCACTAAAGGAAGATTGAACTTTCAGGTATTTTAGAGCAGATGCTCTGAATAATCAGGAACTATAACTGAACGTAGTGATTTTAAAGGTAATCTGCTAGCTATTTTTACTTGATTAGATTACTAAAATATTCTGTGCCTCTCTTCTCATCCAAAAGAATGGAAATATAATAGCACTGGCTTCATATATTTCCTATGAAGTTCAAAAGAGTTAATATATGTAAAGAATTTGTAATGTTGTCTGGAAAATAGTGGACATCATATATGTATTATATATTATTATTTCACATGAAATATTAAGATCTTAATCAGGTTAAGCTTTTACCAAAACAGCACAGTCCAATAGAAAGATATGGAACACCTGAAAAGTTACTAGTGTCATGCAGAAAATGAATACTCATTTTATCTCATTTAAATTTAAACAGCCAAACATAGTGATGACTCTATTGCTTGGAGAAAGCATTTGAAATTAGTAAATGTGTATCTCGTTCATTGATATAGTCTTCAGGTTTATCATGGTGGTGTCTTTGGTATTTGTTTAATAAATGACTGTCTACTTCATTGTTATGTGGATTCATAGATCAGATCTCCAGTCTTGCCCCGTCTCGCCCCACAGGAATACCTCCTTTCTGAGAAGTCAGCTCCCCTAGGGCACCAGAATGGTTCCCTTTGGAAAACACTTGCTCTGTTTTGCTCATCCTGCATTCCCAGGTGCTGCATCAGGACTGTCTTAGGAAAGGTGTCCAGTAAATACCAAATGAATTAATAACTAGCTCATGTCATGTGGAAAAATTTACTATCTTGTTTCTGTATAAATTCGTTTATTATATATGATGATTGTAATAGTAGCCAGCATATATTTGTTGTTATTCTACCAGGCACTGTTCTGTTCTCTTTACTAGCATTATTTCATTTTATCCTCACATCAACTCCATAGAGTAAGGAAACTGAGTCAGAAAATAGTTTGACTAGTTTGTCTCATTTACCTCGGTGGCCAGGAGATCAAGCCGAAATTTGACTTAGAAAGTCTGACTTTGAAACCCAGTTTCAATCATCATAAAATAGTGAACATTTATGTAGTGTGGCTCATGAGAAGTGATCACAATGATTTCTTCCTTTTCTTCCTTATATTATTTTTCCATCTTCTTTTTCCCCCTCTTGGCCTTCCTTATTCCTCCTTCCCAAGTGCCCTACTTTGCACTTCAGTAAAGAATTGCATGTCCCAGGGGTGTATCCCCACTTATGGTACTGTGGTTGGAAAGATGTGTAAAATCTGATCTTCTTTTTCCTATTCTCTTTGATCGTATCATAAGAATATGTATAAAGACACTATGTTAAAGAGTCTAATGAAAGAGCGTTTGCTTCCCCCTTTTTAATAGAAATGAGACTCCTCTATCTCTCGATAATTCACTGATTTTCCTCAATTTTAAGAACGTCAAAGAGACATTCACTGCTAGAGAGAAGAGAGAAAATCTAGTAATAAGGAAAGAGTAGAAAAAGTTTAAGTAGGTCACAAAATTTTGGTCTAGGAAATTTACAAATCTTAAATGAGTTATGTAAATCAAAAGAAAGGAAACATTGTTTCAGCACATTTTGGACTGATTGCTGAGGGAAAGCCAAGCCCAGTGTCAAAGCATTTAATAAAACTTCTCTTCACTGAAGTTACTTTAAAAGGAAAGTGTGTAGTTCCCTTTTTCCAGGTAGCAAAATCTGCCAACAGTCACTCTGTCCAAAGTCCTGAGCCCAGTCAGTTTCATGCCAGTTACCACTGGATTTCACATTCTGTTGGAATGGAATCTAGAAAGGAGAGGCCATAAAATTCTGTAGTCTTCAGAGTAATGGCAGCACTTTTGAGTCCATAGACATGAAAATCATTGCCTTGGGTTATCCGTTAATTCCTTTGGCGAAACATTAAGCCTGGAAAGTCATCAATTATAAAAGAGAAGGGACTGGAGTAAGACATAAAAATAAATACTAAAGGGGAAGTTGGACCGGCATGAGGCAAAGCTCTCCAGAGTCCTGGATGTTGCCTCTATGAAGTAGCCAACTATGGCCTGTAAAATCCAGTAATCAATTGTAAGAGACTTGGAGGAAATGCCAGACCAAGGATTCATCAATGCCATGTGCATATTGCTGTGCAACAGTCAGCAGCCTGGGAGCCGCGTGAGGCTGCCTTCTGGTTTGTGGACAAAAACCTTTTCATATTAAGTTGGAATAAAAGGAGGGAAAGACCACTTCTTGATCTTTTCCTTGTGTGATGGCTCAGCGAGGTTGAGAAGTCCGTGGATTTTGGTACGTGGGTTTTTTATGCTTCATGACTATCCAACGGCTACCCCCAAGATGAAGCATCGCACAAAGGAGCAACAGAATCAAGGAGACACAAACACATTTTGGCAGGAACAACTTCCAGAGATCTCCAAAGTTCCCAGAGCTCATGAGGGGAAGGTAACATGAGAGGGTTAGAGGAGCCATCCAAGAATGACAAAGTTCAGCATGAAAGAAAATAAATATTAGGGCTGACAATTAACTAAGGCGAAAATGAGTTCCAGAATCTGTGGGCTACTCATCGAATCAAAATCGGCTTGCTATCCAGAGTACAACAAATATAGAGAGGGCCATCTGGGAGGCGAGACCATATTGTGTCCATCACCTGTGGTAGAAATTATCACTTAAACTGGAGTTCACATTTTCTTCTGTGGGTAACTTTTTGTATGCTGTTGACTAATGCAGCTGTGTGAGGGAACTGTGGAATAGGTATAATAAATCTATGCCCTTTGTTTGTTTGGTTTAAGACAACCATGAACATGTGCACTGGAAGGGATTTTTCTAGTATTCTTTCTCATCATCTCAAAGAGAATAAATTAATTTCTTCCCCCTACCCCCCGTCTTCATGTGTTTGCATGTATGGGGTATGTGGGGGCATGGGTACACATGCACATGTATACATGCATGTGTGTGAACTCAAGATTGATACTAGAAATCATCCTTGATCCCTCTTCCCCTTCCTTATTCTTTTGAAGCTGGATATATAATAAAACCTAGAACTTACCTAAAAGAATAGTGTGGGTACCCGGCTTACTCTAGAGGTTCCCAGGCTCTGCATTCTGTGGCTAGAGTTATGGGGATCCCACCTAGCATTTTGATGTGGGATCTGAGGAACTGAACTCTCGTTTTTTTGTGTCAAGAAGCACTTTAACCATTGAGTCCTCTCTACAACTCAAATTGTCTTTCTTGAAGTCACAGAATTTAAGGGCAATGAAATGGGATTTATGGAGTTCCCTGGAATCTTGAGCTGAATGTGTCTCCTGCAGCTGTCGGATGGAATATTCTACAGATATTTGCAATGCCTGTTTGATCTATGGTGTAGTTTAACTCTGATACTTATTTGCTGATTTTTGTCTTTATGGTCTGTCTATTGATGAGAGTGGGTTATTGATATAACCTATTACTGTTTTATCTAGATCTATCTGGTCAGTCTGTTTATTGAAATGGGATGCACCAACATGTGGCACATATATATCTATGATTGTTACACTCCTAGGGACTATTCCCTTTAGCAATAGGGAACCTTTTGTGTCTCTTCTACAAGAGTAGACAATCCAGAGAGAACTCTGGGGTCCATAGAGTGGACAGGCAGGAGGAAGGGAGGGAGGGAAGGAGGGAAATGGAAAGGGAGGAGGGACAGAGGGAAGCAGGGATAAATGTTTGTAAAACTGGAAAATAAAATTTAAGAAAAAAGATTTGTGGTTGCTTTTGAGAGATGTTAGTTGATGCTTACGTTCGATGCTTGCTTTCCTCATTGTGCTTGATTATTATTTTTTCGCTTCTTCCTTACCTATTTGCATTAGGAGCTCGCTGGTTTACCGAGTTCGGCATGACTTTTGCTTTCCTCATTTGTTTATCTGTTCCTCTCATGAAACACGTTCTTTCCTATGCTCTCGTGATTAAGCCTGTCTTCATCCTCCGTGTGCAGGATCCCCTTAAGGATCTTCTGCAGAGCTGACTTGATCATGAATTGCTCTACTGGCATTGATTTACTTTTAGGGCTTGAAATAATTATTACGGGCTCCTTTAGCTTTCATGGTTTCTGCTAAGAGGTCTGAAGTTAGTCTCATGGATTTTCCTTTGTGACTTCGGTATTTTTAATCTGGAAACTTTTAATATTCTTCGATATTCTTTTGTAGTCTTAATATTTTGGCTATAATGTGTCATGGAGAAATTCCTGTCATGTGTTTTGGGGGTTCTAAGCATCCTCTGTGCTTCCATGTCTATCCCCCCAACCCCCAGTTTCAGGAAGTGTGTTGCAATTTCATTGAGTAGGTTTTCTATGCTTTTCTTCTTCATTTTTTGTTTTGTTTTGTTTTGTTTTCTTTTTTATATAGCAGCTCCTTCTACCCCATGGTTTCTTGAGCTTGGTTTTTTAATCAATCATGTTGCAGAGCTCTTTGAAATTGTGATCATGTGTCTTTATGTTTTTCTTTATTAACGTCCAAGGATGTAATAGTTCCTCAACCTTGTCTTCCATACCTAATATTTTTTCTTCTTCTTGATCTAGTCTATCAGTGATAATTTCTACTGGCTTTATTTTTTTTTCAATTTTCATTTCTAACATTTTATTTTAGTTTAGTTTTTTTCTATTATGTTTATTTATTTTTTCTCAATCAAACAAACTTAATAGGTACTCTATCCCCTCCCTCCACCCCTCTCCAGTCCCCCTTGCACCCACCCCCCCATTCCCCTTACCTTCACCCTCCTCCCTTTCTCCCAGTGCCCCCTTCTTCCCCCCTCCCATTCCTGTTGTTGACTTTTTCAATGATATTCTGAATTCATTGCCTGATTTCATTTGTTTGCTTGTTTCCCTTATGAAGCCATTAATATGAAGTCAAGTAGACTGTTAAATTCTTTGTATTTCAATCATTTCAGTATATCTGAATTTAGTAACTGAGGAGTTATGATCTTTTGAGTATTTCAGGTCACTTGCTTTTTTCATGTTTCCGTCTTGTGACATATGGATATGTTGATTTGTATGTCTTCTAGTTTTGTTCAGGGGTCTTCATAGTGATCTGTCTATTTTGAGGGTTCAATTTCCTATACCATTCATAGGGGAGGAAATAAACCATTTTAACAGCAATAAAACCAATAGAATAAGATTTAGACAGACTCTTAAGATTGATGAAATCCGGTTAATACATTGCAAATAACTATAAAATGGAAAATGCAAAAATAATGTAGAGTATGGGATGGATTTAAGAAATTATTTAGGGCAAATATAGAAATACTGAATGAGTTAAATAGAGGAAAGGGGAAATAAAGGAAAAGTGAAGTTAAATAAAAGAAAGAGCAAGACAGAAGATGACTGTCATGAAGAGGGAGAGATAAAAGCAACAGGAAAAAAAGTCTGTACTATGGAGAATAAGTGTTTACAGAAAATAGATGAATGCAAGGAAAATAAGAACTAAAATTAAAGCATTTTTAAATGAAATAAAATCAAATATTGCTAAAAGTATACAATAAAAAGTAAATGAAAAAAAGGGAACATGGGGGGGAATCAGGTATCGGAATAGCTTCTTTAATGAATTTTTAAAACTTGAGTCAGTCAAGTGGAAGGAAAGGTCGGTTCAAATTGGTGCTGAACCTGTAGGATAGGTTATCGTCTACTCAGGAACTGCTCTTCTCTGTATGCGTGGGGTCTATGAGGCCACACTTAGCTTTGCAATCTGTGGGTCAGGCAGCTTCTCCCACACCCCTAAGAATCTCAAGTTCCCACACCCTGAAGTGGTTAATGTTCTAGGTTGGGGTCACCTCCCAAGGGTGTTCAGAGTGGGGAAAGCAAGCACAGCACTGAGGTCTGTGCAGGAGAACCAGTCTCTGAGCTTTCAAAACCCACTAGCATTAAACATCCTGCTGGAGGGACTGGTAGGTTGGTGGAGAAAGGAATGGAGAGCAACTCTGACCACGTGTGGGTTCAAAGTGGAGGTCCATTAATAAAGAGAAGCTAGGGTTGGGGAAATAGCTCAGGGGTTTAAGCCTTTGCCTCAGAAGCAAAAGGACCTGAGTTCAGATCCAAGATCCGGTGTTGAAAACTCTGCATAGTAGCGGTGGTGACCTGCACTTCCAGCCCTGGAAGGCAGAGCTGGAAAACCCTAGAGCAAAGCAATAAGGAGGTAGAACAATCCAGGGTGATTCCCAAAGTCACCCTTGGGTTTCCAAGGCATATACACTTAAGTGCCTTCTTCTACGCACAGCCTTTCCCATGCGTTAGAAAAAAAGAAGATGAAGTAAAGGAAAAAAAGAAAGGTCCAGAAGCAGGGAAGAGGCACTTGACTTGTGAGGCTGGATGAAAAGAACCAAGGGGGAGTAGATAGAGGATATTTATGGATTGTGAAACGAGGCATTGAGATTGATCTCTGAAGCATCCTCCTTGACTAAACATTAAGCAGATTTGTTTTCTAACAAGGGGCAAAGTGAGAGCTGAGTATTTGAGCAAGTTGGTTTGCAAAGATTTGTCCTATTGCTAATGAGAATAATAAAAGAAACTGGTACCAAGAACAAATGAAAGGCTCACCCATCCCTGACACTGGTGTGTGTGGGGGGGGCATAAGTCTCAAGAAGTCAAAGGTTGTATCTTTCTTCTCCTGTGACAGCATCAAGTACTATGTTCCACTTACTGGAAGGACTCAAGAGATTCTGGCCAAACATTTAAGCACCAGACATTGTTATTCGATCTATGGTTTTGGCTTTGAATGGCTGAGATTTTTTTTCCCCTTTCCTTTAAAAATATCAGCTTGCCCTAGATCTACTCTTACTTGTTCCCTTATAAAGTTGTTAGTAAAAGAAACATAAGCAAAGCCCAGTTCCTGCTTGGAACGCAGAATTCCAACGCACCCAGGAAGCAAACATGCAAATATAATGGAAGCTTGAGTTCTGCTTCTGTGGGTTCTCAAGTTCTCTCATCGGAGGCGCCAGCATTTGCCAAAAGCAAATGTCATCACTGGAAGTTTTTTACATAGTAAGGCCTTATCAAAGCAGGAAACACTATCATGCCTTTGCAGTGGGAATGGAGTTAACGTTCTAAAAATGTGTGTGCATTTTAAGGTGGTCTCCCAAGATAGTCACATTCTGAAGGAATTAGCAAGGGTAGCCTCTTTGAAATAAAATACATACTTAAAAAAACTTTCAAAATATTCACCAAAATAATATTTGTATATTACAGCCAGGAAGTCAATGAAAAACACATGATGAATAAGTTAAACATTTTCAGCTTCTCCATCCTATTCAGTGGGGATGATATTGATAACTAGCTTGATGTGCGCGCGCGCGTGTGTGTGTGTGTGTGTGTGTGTGTGTGTGTGTGTGTTTACAAGCATGTGCAGAGGACAACTTTGAACTGTCTGTCTTCACTTTTCTACCTTGTTTGAAACAGGGTCTCTTTGCTTCTGTGTAAGCAAACTTACCTGGCCCATAAACTTGGGGAGACTCGCCCCTCCCAGTCCTCCCAGCATGCTGAGATCAGACACTTGCATTGCTGCTTTGGGCTTTTACATGAGTCCTGAGGATTCAGACTCAGGACGTCACGCTTGCACGGCAAGGCTTTTACCCATTGAGCTATCTTTCCAGCCCTCCCATATGCATTCTTTTCATGCTTTTCTCCATGATTGTACAATAGATGTTACTCCGTGAAGACTTTTGCTTTCATTTTAATAAAATGGTATATATTACTCTGAAACTTGCATATATAGTTACATAATGTATTACAGATATTTCCCCCAGATAGACTGTAGATCTAACTGTAGATTCCAGTATATTAAACCATTCCTTTTGCAGCCATGCTCACAAACACTCAGGCTTACCACTTTGTCTGGGTTTTTTTTTTTTCTATCGGGGCTTTTGGGAACACCTTTTTGTGTTCTCTTTTTCCAGCAGCCCCAGAAATGTTCTTATGAATACTTTTATGAGAGAGCATATTCTAGATAGTAAGAGAAAAGTATTTCTAATGGAAGTGGGGAACAGAAGATCTCTAAAGTGGATCCAAAATCTTATAGGTTTGCTATTGGTTGGGAACCATCTACTATTTTATACCTTTCCATGAAATGGAATAATTTATGTTTCCCTATCATCAGCTAACTTCTCATCATTTCTGCTACACACCCAAAGTTCACTAAGTGTGTGTCATGCAAATGACCAATAACTTGGTGGGTCCTACTCTCATTTCCCTGAAATGGTATACATTTTGAAATTCCAAAAGGGATATCTCCTCTTCATATCTCCCAAATAATTTGGAGAAATTTTGTTCTCCCTGATGATTATGAGTAACAATATTCTTTTCTCCCCACTTTACTGATATATTTTGTTCTTTGACAATTTCATACAGGTACACAATGCATTCTGATTATTCTCTCCCACCCTTCTTATCTCCCTCCCCTGTTAGTTCTTTCTCTAAGTCTTCTTCCCATATTCATGTTCTTATGTTTTCTGTTTTGTGTACCACTGGGTTTAATCAGGGTCTTCTGTGTGATATTGGACTTGGGACTATCTCTTAGAGCCTACTGGGCTTCCCTGAAAGTACACAACTAGACCCTTTCCCTTCCCCTCCCCAGAATCTATTACCCGTTGTTCATGGGTGATTTGTAGGGCCTCTTCGGTTTCTCCCTGGTCCTCAGCTGACCATTATCCAGTGGGCCTACTGTGTTCTTGGTGTCAGTTCTCTCCTTTGTTGTAGGCTCATGACTGATGACATTCCACAACCTAAATGTCCTATCTACGGCCAAGCACAACGCTACCTATTCTCTGCCAACCACCATCCATTCCATAAGAAACTTCTTGAACACAGGTTGTTGCAGTTCACCTGCATGGTTGCTGACAAATCACCATCAAATGGCTTAAGGAAGCAAGGGATTTATTTTCCCTTAGGATACTGGTTACAGTTCTTAGTCCAGCTTGCCGGGAGAGCACGCACCAACACCAGGGCCGAGGGAACTGGCCACACCATCTCTACGTAATGGCTAAGAGAGGGACGATCCTTACTTGCCAGACCAGCATGTCTGGCCAAGTGTACAAAGGGATGCCAACTCTCTCAACCAGCTGTCTGTATTTTATTCACCTTGGAAGGGAAGGTCATACCAGTATCAAGAACCGAGGGAACTGGCTACATCACATGGGCAGGAAGCACAGAGAGATGAGCATGACTTCTGATCTGCTGTCTGCCAGCTTCCAGCCAGCGCTTTCTCCTCTCATCCATCTGCCCAGGCAATGGCTCCATCCACCGTGGCTGAGCTTGCCACGTTAGATGATCTCCTGCATGCTTGCTCAGGCCTTGCCTTGCAAATGATAGGTCTGCCTGAAGCCTCAATTCTCAGGATGGAGCACAGGTCTGAAGAGGTGCCCATGCTAGCCAAGTGGACATCTGGGGCAAGAGCATTCCTGCCACAGGCACTTAGTAACTGTGAAGAACAGTCCAGCTGGAGTGGATGACGCGGAAGGGAAGGAAAGCTAAAGGAAAGGAGCTCAGAAAGTTGCTGCAAGGCTAATGCTCATTATTATTATTATTATTTCCAAGGTTGGGGGTTGAATCCAGGGCCTTGTGGGAGCCAGGCCAGCAGTCTACCACTAGTCCTTAGCCTCAGCCCTGTGATGACTTCTATTTTTTTTAACAGAGCGGTGTTTTTCCACCATGTTTTTTAGCTCTTTTCACCAAGTTGTGTTTTGATGCTGATATTTCCCCTTGCCTGACATCTAAGGCACTCAATAATTTCTTATTCCATTTTTTTTTTTTTGCTAAAATTTTACATTTGGAGAAGTTGTTGAGCATGGCTGTACCGTGTGATTGGGGAGGCAGCTAAGCTCCCTTCAGCTCTGAATTCCTGCTGGTGACTGCACCGCTTCCCTAGTGGGGGTAAAACGGTGGTAGTTTGCATTTGGGTCTTGGTGGCTGGCAGCGCATCAGTCAGGTGGGGGTGATGAGCACTGATTCAATAAAATACTGGGAGATCATGTGGCAGAAAGGAAAAACAAACTCTGAAGGGCTGACCACAGAACTCAGCCCCAAGCACAGAGGTTCATGAGCAACAAATGCTTTGTCTAGAAAAACGGCTTCCTTGTTTAACAGTTTAAGAGGTCATGTAAAGCAATGGTCACCCTGGAATGGAAACGCACTTCAGTGTGATTTACCCTTGTGTGTGTGTGTGTGTGTGTGTGCGCCAGAGAACAATCTTGGGGGTCATTCCTCAGGCACTTTCCACTTTTTGGCTTTGTTTTATTTTAAGATATGCTCTCTCTGGGTTCACTGATGTGGCTAGATTGGCTGACTGGCCCACAAGCCCTAGCAAGCTACTTGTCTCTCCCTCTGCAATAATGGGGTTACAAATGCATGCCACTACATTCACTTTTATTAAAAAATTATTTTTACATGGGTTTTGGGGATCAAACTCAGTTATTACCACTGAGCCATCGTCCCAGTGAGATAACTTGCTGTCTTTGAAGTCAATTTTTATTTTCCAGCATGTTTGATGAAGAAAAACACTGAACAGGGACCACTCCTGCCCAATTAGTTAATATAATCTTTGCCCCCCCCCCCAAGCCGCATCTATCATAAACTTTATTCATGCTGAGCTTGTTTCCCAAAGGCAATTGGGGATGGTAAGTCAGAGGCTGAGCATCTATGAAGTTGTCTTTTCTGTATCTGAGTAACTAAAGCCACGTGAGACAGTGCTCTTCAGTGTCTGCTAAAGATTAGCTCTCTGGCTTTGTCTTATATACAATCTGTAAAGTATCACGTTACTAGAAGGTGCATTAATAGAATTCTGAAAATCTCCACGTGATGCACCTCTTGGGTAATTTCACATATGTTAAAATTGTTACAGACATTCCTCATCCCTACAATTACACTGGTGCGTGTGTGTGTGTGTGTGTGTGTGTGTGTGTGTGTGTGTAAAAAGGAAAAAACTGATGAAATTAAAGTAAGTCTTTCTTGACATGTTGCAAACCCATCTTTTTCAGAGCTGCATTCTACAAGGCAAGAGTCTTTATTCTCCTCCAGCATGGCCCAGGCTCCAGCAACTCATTAACTCAGTATGTGACTGTACTTTGCATCAAAACAAGGCCCCAAAGGCCCCCAGTTTGTTTCTTGCAAGCACTTTTAAGGTTGCATTTTGAGTTGTTTGCCTTTCGTCTCCCCTCGAATGCCATGAACCGTTTACTAGAGCAGAATTACTTTCATGTGCATTCTCCTTTCTCTTTTCATGTCCTTTTCTGGCTGATTCTTCCGTGGTGTGGCTATTGGCATGAACCGCAAGTCCCCGGTAACTAGATGAGTAGTTAAGAGAGCCAGACAAATCTTCTTTTCTGCAGCCGGGGTTTCCTGGCTCTTCTACACACAGCTGGCTAGACAATGAAGATCATGGACTCGAAACAGTAAGACCCATCTTTCTTCTAAAGAGATAAATTCAAAATATTGTTGAAGCAGTTGCCATTTTATAGCCGTAGACAAGATGTTTCAGGAACGATGCCACAAAGTGCGTGTGTGTGTGTTTAAATGTGTATGTGTACATATATGCACATGCATAGGAGGCCACGCTCAGGGATCATTCCTCAGGAACTGTCCACCTTGCATTTTGAGACAGGGGCTCTCATTGGTTGACCTGGAGCTTGCCACCCTAAGGTCAATGTGCAGGTCTATTGATAAAAGCAAGCTAACAAAGGAGATCTTGAAGAATGATGAATTTTATCAGAGCTGAGGGCTTTGTGATGGGGGGGGGGAAGCACCATAGTTTGGCCTTAAAGTGGAAGGGCATTAAACCAAAAGAGATAATAGCTTAAGCTTAGAGCAAGGGAGATACGTATCATGGACAAGCACCGTGGGGGAAACCGACAGAGTTTCTAACTTTCATAACTCTCAGAGGCTGCTAAGGGGTTGTCAGGGAAGTGAAGCACAGGGAGTGAAAGAATTCAGGTAAATAACGGTCATCGTCAAGGCTGACCGCTGTTGGGATCAGGAGGGTTGGGAGGGCAGGAATCTAGGAAGATGAGTTAGTTTTGGGACCGGCTATCGCAAGCTGTGCGATGGTCAGATTCAGGAGCTGCCACCTTCCAACCCAAATGGCCTGGCTAGGTCAGGTTCTAGGTTGTCTGTGTGTTGACCCCAGTGTACATGTATCTGTGAGCGTATGGTATGTGTATGGAGGGAGAGAGAGAGAGGAGAGAGAGAGAGATGTGCACATGAGTGTGCATGCTTGGGCGTGCACGCAGAGGCCAGAGCAAATGTCCTGCTCTCTCAGTCTCTGTCTTGTTATTTTGAGACAGTTTCTCACTGAGCCTGGAGTCAGGTTAGCAGCCAGCAAATCCTAGCGATCCTTCTGTTTCTACCACCCCCTCCCCCTGCCCCGCCCCGTCACCACAGCGCTGGGTCATAGGTGCACACACAGCTAAACTTGGCTTTTTTCTGTGGTTGCTGGGATCCAAACCCAGCTCCTCATGCTTGCATGGCAAGTGTCCTTAGCCATTGATCTACCTCTCCAGTCCACTTCTGACTTTTGACATAGATTTTGGGGCCCAAACTCAGGTCCTTAGGCTTATGTGGCAAGCCCTTTACTGACTGAGCCAATCCCCTTGGCTCCACAGAGGTTACTTCAGGAAGGACGACAGGCGACCTACTTGCCCACAAGTATTCTGCTCCCTCTTGTCTCTCCCCCCCTCCCACCGACTTTTTTTTTTTTTTTCCCCTCTACCTCTGCTGCAGCATTTCACTTTCTGAGCAAATACTCAGACTCTAGATCAATGCATGGCTAATCGAAGAAGCTTCTGGAAATCCCCACTGATGTTCCAAGAGGCCAGCCTGGAGGAAAATACCGAATGTCAAATTAGTGGCTGGAATTGATATTAGAGTCTGAGATGAGGTTTCTTCCATGCTGGAAACTAAACAGAGTTAGAGGAAAGTGAAAACAATCTAAATAAAATTTATGGACACAAAAGGAACAATTGAATTAGTAGGACTAGGCAAGGACTCAAAGGTAAACCCGAGCATGAATTCTGCGGGTCTGGAATCAGATAAAATAGATTTTTTATTTTAAAGGCACTCAAACCTTTGGATTTTGTTGCTCTTGAAATGCAGTTGAGGAAATGAAAAAAACATGGATGGGAGTTTGGCTGAAGGCAAGAGGGGCAGAAATTCTTGGGCCCGACAGGCTGAACTCATCTCAGAGATGGAAATGAAGAGAAAAAGGAGCTGTTTTCCCACATTACTCTACGGAGGGCACAGAACTGTGACTTCACTCTTTCATGGCTCTTACCATGTGACATTAATCTTGGGGCTGATGATAAGCCTTTGGTGGCAATGATATTTCCTTTTAAGATCCTTCAGATCTGACAGGAGACAGGGAGGAGGTAGGAGGGTGGGGTAGAGGGAGGGAGAGAAAGGGACCATGGGGGATGAAAGAGGGTGATGAATGACAAACCACAAGAACACAAAAGATTGGGTTCCTGGGAGACGTTTCAACACTTTCTAAACAAGTGAGTTTGGGCAACCTCACCGAATGTGCCACCCTTAATTGACAGTAGTAAAGACGACATTCCTTTTGTTATGTGTTCTGAAGGCTGGACTAAGCCATGATGGATGGTTTAGCAAATAGCATCGTACTTCTTAATTTCTCAGCTTGCAAGAGCTTGACACTTAAGCACAACATCTAAGCTAAAGCTGGTACATTTGCCTTTCTGATTTATAAGAACAATCATGAGAAAAGACAGTGGATCAGAAAACTAAAGATGTGGGTTCCTTTTTAGGCAGTTTTAGAGCAGCCATGCTGGGATGGTCTCTGAAGGTCTTAAAAAGCTATCCCCCACTGCTAGGATTACCCTGCAACCCTCCTTCCCCCTTGCCTAAACGTATAAATATTCCAAACCCTTGCAGCTGTCTTCGGTGGCTGCTCCTCATGTCACTCCAGGTCTGGAGTCCATAAATTCTCGTCCAGCTCCTTGCCCCTCATGGATTCCATGCCTGGAGTCCATGCGCTCTCCAGGGTGTCCTAGCCCCTCATGGTACTCCACGTCTGGAGATCATGAGTTCCGTTCTTCCTCTCCTCTAACAAACTCTGCCTTAATCCTCTAGGCATGTTCTGGTTTCAATCTTCGGAACCCAAGAACCTAGATACATGCAGACTCCTAGAGAGTGACCCCACAACACTTCCACTTGTATGAACTTTGACAATCAAATAAAATTTCTGGACTTGCTTTCTGGTGTGAAGAAGGAATGTTTTTAGTAACTTCCTCAGTTGCTGTGACCCAAGCAGTTTAGGGAAGTAAGAGTTTATTTTGGCTTTCAGATTGGCGTACAGTTCCATCATGGTGGGGAAGTCTTGTATGATAGTTAGATCAGGTGTCTCTGGGCATGTCTATGAAGAATTGATAGTCAAGGCAAGCAGTGAGCAAGCCGGCAGGGGGTCGTCTAATTAATGGGAAGACCAGTCCGTGGGACTATTCCCTGGGCAGATGGATAATATGGGGGAGCTTAGAAGGCCAGTGAATTCCATGAGTATGAACCCACTTGCTGTACTTCTTTAGCTGGTCAGCGAGCTGACTTTCTTCAGCATACTTGGACGGACATGGTGTCTGGCAAGTGAAGTTTGCCCCTCTCTCAGCAATTGTGTAAATATGGTGTGGCTAATTTCCTTGTCTCTTGGTATGATACGAGCTCTCCTGATAGGTTGGACAGTCATAAGTCAGGATAAAAATATCTTATTACCATTAGTCGATTTGTCCTGAATGTACTGGCAGGCGCTCAGCTCCCGTTATCCTTTCAACCAGCCCAGGACCCCACCCAAGGAAAGGTGCTAACCACAATTAGAGTGTGTCTTCCCACCTCCATTAAGTCAGTCTAGAAACTCACAGGTTTGTTTCTAATCTCATGTCTCTAACCATGACAGATAGTACTGGTGTCTGAGCCCTCAGAAATTTCTGTGTTCTCCCAGGGACAAAATTATACTAGAAGTAACAGGTATGTGACACTTTTCTGATAAAATGTTGGTCAGAGAGGTCTTAAAGGCCCCCAAACAGTATAGGCTTTTGCCATTGCTCTTGGTTGCTCTCCAAAAACTGTCAGTAAGATCCTACTACTGAAGATGCAACATAAATGGATCATAGAACATGGGCAAAATATATCAATTGGAACTGGTCTGTGGACTTTCTCCTTGGTGGATAGCTTATATAGTACTAAGGAACACTGTGGAAGCTACTGGGGGGAGGGGAGAAACAATCACAAGCCCCATCAATGGCATGAGATCTATATCAAGGAAACAACCAACAGCTTTCTGAATGGATTCAAGACCTGCTTGTTGGAAGGATACACATCTCTGTTACAGGTAATCTAAAACAAGAACCTATTTTTTTTTAAAAAAAAAAAGGGAAGGAAGAAATCAATAGGGAATTTACAGGTAGGAAAACAGTACATCAAAGTTATTATTATACCCATAGAATGGTCACTTAAAATGGAAACCTTTGGGTCTGAAGCTGGATTAGTGAAGGGAAATAAACATATCAATGGAGTGGCCTGCAGAGAGGTAACTTGATATACCACGGAGTCCTAAGCACCCACAGGAGTAGATAGGTCAATGTGAACCCTGGGGTCCATAAAGGCACACAGGCAGAAGGATGGGAGAGGAGTGCGAGGGAATGGTGAAGGAAAAGGAGGGGATGAAGGGGAGGGGTGAGGGAGGGAAGCTGGGATGAATACCCAAAGTGCTTGTAAAAGTAGCAAAAAAAAAAAAGAAAGAAAGAAAGAAAGAAAGAAAGAAAGAAAGAAAGAAAGAAAGAAAGAAAGAAATTGCTGCATTCTGGAGACTCAAATGTAACATTTTAGAATTTTAAATGATCTTATCCCCTCATTGATACAATTCTTAATCACTTGTGGCAATTTCCACAAATCCCCTTTAAAAGGAAAACTTCTGTTAATATGTTTCCTGTACAAGATATACATACATACATATATACAGATACACATATATACATATATATACATATATCTCTTACTTTCACTGAACTGTGGGTTCAACAGCTCTCCAATGACTCAAATTTATGAAAGGAAACAGGGATACGTTAGATAACCCGAGAGTACATTTCTGTTTCTTCTTGAATTTGAGGGGATCTGTGCTACACGAATATATAAGTACACTCTCATCTGGCAGATGGTGAGGCAGAATTAGGATCTTCTGACAGAGCAAGCCACCCCAGAGAGCAAGGGCCCACAGGAAATTACAGAGGTTTCCTCGAAGAACTCCTGCTAAAGACTTAATTCCTTCTCAAGGATTCCTAAAACAACTATAGTTCCAGAACCATCACTGGCTTCGTGGCTACTCACTATGCCACAACTCTATCCTTACTTTCATTTCAGACAACTCTCACCTAGGGCTGGCCACACGCAGATACTGGCCAAGTCACATCTCATCTGACGAAACGGCTGGGGCTGGAACCAATAGTCGCCCCCTGCTGGCAAAAGTCCTCAATAGCCCCAGTCCATCTTCACCTGGATTAGCCTATGGACATGAATCAGCTCCTCTGCACAGCAGGGAAGCAGAACCAGATAATGACCCAGGGAGGTCACGTGGATGCAGTGTGGTCCTGGTCTTCAGGAGGGGCCACATGGTTCTACAAGAAATGGCACGTGATAAAATTGGACCACTTTGGAGCTGGGAATGTGATTGAAGGACAGGGCACTTGTTTAGCATGTGCAACCCTAGACATTGAAAACAAGAGAGAAAGATAAATACCAGAACTTTTTTTTTTTTTGCAAGACTGAGCTTTATTTAAAGTACAAAGGGTGGTAGCCTTGGCTTGGGGGTGGAAGACGCCAGGAAGCTTCTGGGAGCTGATAGTGCACTCTCTCTTGATTTTATTGTTGGCTACACAGGTATGGTGGTTTACGAAAATTCACCAAGCACTATGATTATGATTTTTGTGTCTATATGTAGATGGTATAACTAAATTTTGAAAAAGTTTTCTTTACCAAGTATGCTCTCTTTGTAGAGAGGGCATGAGCTTTTGTTCACACAGCACAATATCCATCTCAAAATAAATGTCTTCGATCAGGACTTCTGGTAGGAGATTCTGTACCTAGCAAAGGCTGACTTCATGGTTCCTAGAGTGACATCTGGCTATGTCCTTGCAGGTGGAAGGGAGCAGGAGAGTTTTCTAGGGACTCATATATATACACTTCTGTGCGTGTGTATGTGCGCGTGTGTGTGTTTCTATTATTTTCAGGTGTCAACTTGACAGTTGAGAAATAATTCTTTAGACACACCTTTGAAAAATTATTCATTTAAATATTAAATATTGTTAAAGTCTCTTGACAAGCCCAAAGGAGATTATGTAGTTGATATGGGAAGATCCAGACCTTGGTGAGGGACCATTCTCTTGCATATAAGATGGAGAGAGAATTAGGTGGTGAACTGGCAAACTGGCAGCTGGTAGGTCTGCTTAGCTCTTTGCACCTCTGTCAGCTCTTCCTGTGGGTGTGGCCAGTTCCCCTCTTTCCCTCCTCCCTCCTCCACCCATGCGGTAGCTCTCCTGCTATTATAATGGGCTGAAACCTGTCATTGTAAGCATGAATAAAAATCTACTCATTCCTCTAAATGGCTTATGGTTTGGGTCAAGTATTCATTACAGCAGTGAAATATGGAGATAAGACAGCCTGGGGGAAGGGCGCACAGTTGAGGGCCGTGGTCTGCACATGGAAATCAGAGAACCACTTGCAAGAGTCTATTTCTCCTTCCACCATGTGTTCCAGGATGGAACTCAGGGTATCAGGCTTGGTGACAAGTGCAATACCTGTTGAACCATCTTGCTTGCCTTGGGGTCTCTTTTACTAGGATTCTAGTTCCATTCATGAGAGCCCCACTTCATGACCTACCACTTTTCAAAGTCATTACTTCTGAACACCACCACAGTAGAGGTTTAGATTTCAGTGTATGCATTTTGGAGAGACCAGCTCAGTCATCATAAGCACCTAATAAATTTTTGGTGAATGAGAGAGAAAGAGAAAGGCTGCTCTGTTCGATCCTGACTCCAGCCATCTGTTCTTGTCCTTCAGAAGCACCGGCTTCTCAACAAGATACCACGGAGCACACGTAGCCTACAGATGTCAGCTGGTGACAGTGTGTTAGTGTGCTGCTCTGGCAAGGAAACTCAGTGAACAGGTGCCTGGCCTCTTATATCCTACATTCTTCTAAGCACTGGATAAAATTTCACATCTAGAGAAACCATTGCTAATAACAACTGTACCTCACTTGGGTTTTTTAGCATGTCATTGTGGAAAACGTTCCAGAACAAAATGGAAAGGCCAGCTGCTGTCTCATGAGCCAAAAGGACTGTGCAGATGGTGCTTTCTCACTTCGAGGGGACAGCCAAGGACATGCTGAGATTTCCAGGAGGTCTGTTCCCACGGACTCCATTGTCACTATGCCGCATACTGGTCCTAGTTTTTGAAATGATATTTAAAATCTTTTCTGAGCAATCGAAAATCTGAAAAAAAGTGATAGTTGTAGATACGCAAAGTTTTTTTGAACCCTGCGTGAGCAAGCTACTGATCTGATGGTAACGATGCAATGGCCACAGCGGAGTCATTCTCTCACATAGCCACGAGCAGAGCCTCTGGACTTGGAAAGCAAACAGGGACACAGCACTACTATAGAAACTCCAGGCTCCCTGTGGTTCCACCAACTGTCCTGTACCATGTGAAGGTATCAGGGGATTAATTGTAAAAAAAGTGGGATTTTGGTTCCAACTCATCTAATTATTTTTTATAGGTTTCCTCGGAAAAATATATTTCTTATAGGTTCCTCAGAAATTGTGGTGAGGAAGGCGATGATTGGGATATATTTGCTGTTTATGGATCTCTATTTGAAATATGATCACAACACCACAAGGACTCCCCCTTCAACCTTTGCAAGAAGAGATTCTCATTGCCTCAACCTTTGCAAGAAGAGATTCTCATTGCCTCAACCTTTGCAAGAAGAGATTCTCATTGCCTCAACCTTTGCAAGAAGAGATTCTCATTGGATCCTTGCTCAAAACTGTGAATTTCTTTTCATTTATTTATTTATTTATTTATTTATTTATTTTTTATTCAATTGTGCGCGCGCGTGTGTGTGTGTGTGTGCATGCGCGTGTGTATGTATGTGTGTGTGTGTAGAACCACGGGCGAATTCGGGAACTACCATGGACGCCTCCACCTCCTCCTTGTTTACTCTGCCCGGGATTCACAGGCTCCGCCCTACCAGGACCAGAAACGCAGGCCGCCCCCGCTTCCGCCCGGCATCTATACGTGGGGTCTAGGATCTGAACTCAGGACCTTCCGCCTGCAAGGCAGAGGCTTAACCCCTGAGCCACCTCTCCAGCCCCAAAACTGTGAATTTCATACAGACATTTTGTTACTTTCTCCTTCAATGAGCCACAACTATAAGAATCTTTATTGCCTCAAAGGATTGCCATGTAAGAATTTCTGAATTACATTCCTCCTTGGGGCAAAGAGCTGCTTTCACACAAACAGCAATAGTAATAACTGGCAGAAAGGAGCTCACTTCCGGGGCTCCACCATGCTTGCTCTTGTTGCTGTTTTTACATCTAGTTTCTTTAGGAATCAAGGATGGCCTTGGTGCCCAACGTAGGCGGCCACCTACGCTTCTTTCTGCTCAGACCAGAACCAGGCGTCCTTTTCTTGAGCTCCACAGCACCTTCTTATAGACTCGGTTCCCAGGAAACATCCACTCACTCCTCACCATACTCGGCACATGATAAAAATTTAGTAAATACCTGTTACAAGATTGAGTGTGAGAGCATTGCTTTAATTCTGCATCTCCACTTTAGATTTGGAAAATAAAGTTATGTAAGACTGACCTTCAGTTACTCGGAAAGAGCAGACAGACTGCTTTGGGAAGGGAAGTTGGGTTTCTGAGAGATGTAAAATTTTTTGTTTGTTTGTTTCAGTTTATCACTCCATATGCCTCATGGACTAAATAACCACTTTTTTTTTTTTTTCTTTTCTGGCAGTTCAACATGTTTTTGGCTACTGTGACTAAAACCTGGCTGCAGATTGGGCTTTAAAGGGACTTGAAAAAAGGAGATACATCTCATAAAACCTGCCCTCCCGCTTGCCTCGAATGAGCCTCTGGTGTTTGGGGACATCAGACCCAGACACCAAAAAAAATGCAATTAATAAGAAGCATTACCTAGGAGGAGCACCGGACACCTGCACATTACCCACTGGGTTCAATAAGGGTACTAATGAACTGTTTACAGGATCCTGGCAAACGTAGATTGCGTGCCTAATTGTCTCTCAAGGTATCATTAAAATCAAATGATTCTCTTATTTTGAGTCTCCATTACACTGTAATCATCTCAGCCTTTTGTAGGGACTTTCGTGGTTAAATTAGGCAATTTCTCCCGCCTGTGTAGATAATGTAATGACTTTTTAATCATTTGTTTTCTACCAGCCAAATTGTTTCCATGATCCCATTAGGAATTCTTCTGTAGTGATTCCAGTGGATTTATTGAACTACTGGAGACAGCCACACTGATGGGCCGCAGGCTGCTCGCTATGAATTCAGCCAGTGAACAGCAAAGCCTGTTGACAGTCTTTGGAACACAGAACAAAATCAGTAATTTTGATCGATGGACATATTTCCTTACATTTGCCATAAAAGTTATAAAACACAGAGTGTGTTTGTGGTAAGAAATTTTAAGCACTGCATTTTCTGATACGAAAGTTACATATTATTGTCAAAGAAAATAAAAAATACACAAAAATATTGTCAAAATCATCTGTTTACTTGAAATATCATATATAAGATTTTTCCTTATAGTTTTCATCTATTTTTCTATCTGTCTGTCTGTCTGTCTGTCTGTCTGTCTATCTAGTCTATCTATCTATCTATCTATCTATCTATCTATCGGCCAGCTAGCTGCCATCTATCTGTCATCCAAATATCTGGCTATCTGCTGTTTGTCATCTACCTACCATCCATCATCTCTGTTTATTGAATTTTCTGTCTAAAATTAAACCACAGTTATCATTTCATTTGCATAATGCACACTGGGTATTCTTTGAAATCACTGTTGGCGTTTCTACAATGGTTTATTGTATCTATTTGTTCTTGAAATATTTTTTCTGAGAGTCTAGTATGGACAAGTGGGAGATTGACTATAATGATTTAACCATTTGCCCTTTGATTGACCATTTGCATCTTTTAAAAACATGTCACATCTTTTCTCGATACTTCAGTCCCTGCACCTGCTTTCCATTTTTGCTTTGAGTAAAAGCTTACATCTGTATTAGGGCTTTGGAGCGTGTTCCCACCCTCTTCTAGGGCTTCATCTCCTGCTCCACCTCAACTCATTGCAGCCACATGGGGCCTTCCATTGTTTTTCTAATTGTCATGTTGCCTCTCAGGTTTGTGCCCCTGGACCTTCTTACCACCTGCTTAGAGAGCTCCATAGTCCACTTCTCAGATACTTGGTCTCCTTCAAATCTTTGTTCCCAGCCTCTCCTTACTGGAGCAATCCTCCCTCAGCTTGTCTCTGCCCCTCCTGATCCTTTCTGTCATCTTTTTATTTATTTGTTTGTTTGTTTATTTGTTTGTTTATTTTATTATTATTTCCGCTCATACAAACTTAACAGGTACACCGGTCCCCTCCCTCCCTCCATTTCCCTCCCACCCCTCCTCCCCATCCCCCAATCCCCGCCAATCCCCGGAGGATCCTTTACTGTGCATGCCAAACTCTCCTCTGGGTCCTCCTCTCCGATGAGGTGTAAGGACCCAGGGGCATTTCCCAGAACCCTTTCCTGTGTCAGTCCCTAGCCTCCAAGGATCCTAGTGCCTTTAGTCCATGCTAGACTCTGTGGGGTCAATAAAAATATGGAACGCTCCACGAATTTGCGTGTCATCCTTGCGCTGGGGCCATGCTAATCTTCTCTGTATTGTTCCAATTTTAGTATATGTGCTGCTAAAGCGAGTACCATCTTTTCTTTTAATTGCATTTTTTCTTCATTTTTTTCAAGCACATGTGTGTATGGGTTGTGTCTGCATGTGGTTAGGCACATGTGTGCAGGTGTATGTGCACATGAGTGTGCATGCACGTGGAAGCCTGAAGGTGATATCTGGAATTATCATTGATTGTTCTTCTACCTTATTGTTTTGAGTCTGGGTCTCTTTTAAACCTGGAGTGTGTCATTAGGGGCAGCCTGCCTAGCCAGCTCATAAGGATTCCCAGACTCTGCTTTCTGGGATTGGATTACAAGCAGGTCATCACCCCTGCATAGCATTTTTATTTTATTTATGGGATCTGGAGCTCCAAATTCTGGTTCTTTTGCTTGGACAGAAGTCCAATCACTTAGTCATCTACCCAACCCCCTGTCATTTTTTTTTATTTTGTGTAATATCATTTCTTTGTGGTTAAAAACATTTTCTATAATTGCTTAGTTACTAATGTATTTAAAGTCTTTAGAAATATATGAAGAAACAAGACATTATTGATTTGATTAAAACCTTGTCATATGTCTTGCTACCCCCATTCTTCAATGTCTCTATATTGTTGTTGTTGCTGCTTTTTAATGTGTCTCCAAGTACTATAAGGTTTAATTTTGCATCTTTTGAAAATGGAAATGAACTGTTGAGTCTTCAGATAGTAGTTGTCATAGTTAAGCACAGGTGTCAACTTGACTGTTGAAGGTTTGAGCTCTGGGCACAGTTGTAGAGTTGATGGTTGAGTTAAGCCCAGAGCAAACCTGAAGGAGATTGTCTAGCTGATGGGGAAGACCCAGCCTATGGTGGGTGGGACTAGGCCCTGAGTAAATCACAGAGAGCTGGTTGAGAGAGTTGGCATCCTTCTGTTTACTTGGCTAGACACGCTGGTCTGGCAAGTAAGGATCATCCATCTCTCAGCTGTTATGTGGTGATGGTGGCCAGTTCCCTCGGCCCTGGTGTTGGTGCATGCTCTCCTTCAAGCTGGACTGAGAACTGTAACCAGACTGTCATAAGCTGGTGATGGTCATTTATTAGCAACCATGCAGGCGGACTGCAACAGTAGTGTTTCTAAGATGAGTCAGTGCTTGCACAGCTACAGTTCATTGTTTTTGTATAGTATTCTCTTGTGTTTATATACCCCATTTATGTATCTAGTGTTCTGTAGATGGACAGTTATTTCAATCTGAAGTATCACAAGTCTTTTACTTATGATTCTTGGGGACATTATATGGTCTTTCATGCTATGATATTTACCTAGGAGAGAAATTGCAGGGTCAGAGACTATGTGTAGGGTCAACTTTTCAACATGATATGAAACTCTTCTAAAGATCAAATACACACACACACACACACACACATATTCCTACTAGCAGCATGTGGGTATTCAATTGCTTCACTTTTTCTGATGTTTTGTACTGTGCTAGACTATTTTAAATATAATATCTCATTATGGTTTGAATTTGCACCTACCTAACCCTAACTGAAGAGATGAAATCCCCTTTCCAATGGTCACTTACTATTTATCTTCTCAGTTCTTTTTCTTTATACTTAAGGAATAATGACCATCATGCCCACAATCATCCATGGTACTACTTTCTGTGTGCATGTAGTAGCTTAAGCCACTGAACCATCTCACCAGTCCTAACTCTAAGCAATTTTATGCACCAACATAACATCACTGGGCATACCCAGTATAGTGTGGTTTATATTTTGTTTTTGTTTTTTTATTTTATTTTATTTTATTCATTCAATTGTGCGTGTGTGTGCGCGCGTGGGTGTATGTGCGTGTGTATGTGTATGCAGAACCACGGACGAATTCGGGAACCACCACAGACTGCCTCCATCTCCTCCTTGTTTACTCTGCCCAGGGATTCACAGGCTCCGCCCTACCAGGACCGGAAACGCAGGCCGCCCCCGCTTCCGCCCGGCGTCTATACGTGGGGTCTAGGATTGGAACTCAGGACCTTCCGCCTGCAAGGCAGAGGCTTAACCCCTGAGCCACCTCTCCAGCCCCCAGTGTGGTTTAATATGATGTCAATAGCTTCAGCAATGTAAATAGTAAAATAATGAGGAAGAGGACATTCTTCGGCATTTGTTACTTTTCAAAATAATTATTAAATCATGTTCATACAGCATTTGATTGCTGAGTGTTGGAGTCAGCCTTCTTTTGCTGTGAGACAATGCTCATACACAATCGGCCTAAAAGAGAAAAATTATTTATTGGTTTATGGTTCCACAGGGGATATATTCCATCATGGCAGAAATCACATAGCATAAGGCATAACTGAAGCAGGAGGCTGGTTCATATTACCACAGCTACCAGGTAGAGAGGGAAAGAGAGTGAAGAAAATAGGGTCAAGCTACTAAACTTCAAGTCCCATCCCCTAGGACATATCTTCCTTTAGCAAGGCTCTACTTCTAGAAGGTGCCACAACCTACCCAACCATCAACACCAACTAAGGATTCAAACACATGAGCCTGTGAAGCGCGACTCACCAGAACACTGAGTTTAACAACCTGTTCATTAATAGTCTAAAATCGTAGCTATTAACTCTTTTTCATAAACCTCTATTGACTGACTCCAGCTCACTTAATGTATATAGAAAATTGTGAGCAAAGTCTTGTTGTCAGAAAGTGGTATGTTCTAGCTAATTAGTGATATTTACTATTTAAACTAGTGGACACTATCAAGGCTGCATATTTCTTTATTATTCATCAAGCCCTGGAAACAACCCTAATGCCTTGTTTTGTCCCCAAGGAAGATTAATTATTGTTAGAAGAGACTTAAATAATAAGGGTTTACACATTCAAAAGCAGCCCTGAGTTCTTAATATAATGAAAGAAATGGTAGCTTTGTCATCTCTGTCAGAGAGCTTGGTATGTTCAGACTCTTTAATGCTTGGGAGCCAACTATTAAATAGTGAAGACAAAGCCCAGACAGGTGGACAAGAGAGTCATATCTAGCACCATTTTGAGTCTCTCAGGAAAGAACCAAGAGGCTGCAAGTTGAAGGATTGAAAGTTGAGTCTCTTTACACCAAGTCCACCTCTCCTCCTGGCATTCTCTCTTCCCTGTTGCTTTTGGATGGTCGTCTTTTATTTTTCTGCCCACCGTTTACATCCTCAGTTTAAAGCTGCATAATATTTCTAAAGCAATATGGATATCACAGTTATTTGTTTTTGCTACTGTGTGACAACCCTCATATTCGGCATAAGGGAGAAAGGGAGAGTTTTTTGACTTACAGTCCCAGAAGAATACATAGTCCTTTGTGACAGAAAAGGCATGGCAGGTAGCAGAAGCTGCAGGTGACTCAGGTCACAGCAGTCATTTATGGAGGCACAGGGAGCAAGAGACAAGTCGTTAGAGGCAACAGGGCAGGCTATCCAAACCTGTGACCTGCCTTCTTCTAACCAGGCTCCACCTCCTAAAGCTGCCACCAAACATTAGCAACAGCTAAGGATGCAAACAGCATAAGTCTATAGCGGGCAACTCACATTCAACCCAGTGACAATAGAAAGCAAGAATCGATAAAAATCACCAGGAGCACTTTCCAGAGACAACTAGCTAGGGAGAGCTGCTTTATCAGTAATTCACACGGGTCTTTCAATGTTGGGCGTTACTTAAATACTACTGTGCTTGGATATGAAGTGTCCTCTCAAGAGTTCATGTACGGAAGCTGGTGGCGCTACTGACAGGTGACTGGATCACAAGGGTACCCGATAACTTTATTAATGGATGAATGCACTATTAAAGAGATGGTCTTAGTTTGCAGAAAATGTCACTTGCGAGGCATGCCGTTAAGAGCCCTTCTTGTCCCTAGACCTTTTCCACCGTCTGCTCTGCAGTTAGCCAGCTTTTCTCTGCCTCACCTCAGGCACACAGCAATGGAGTTAGCCAGTCACAGACTGAAACCTGTAAAGCCGTGAGTCAAAATAACCCCCCCTCCCCAATATCTTTCATGGTGAAGAAAGGGTGGTTAAAACAAATATCCTGAAAATGAATTCATTAGAAGAATCTATCCTTTCATGGATGAGATGAATTCCCTAAATTATAAAATTTTATCTGAAGCTTAAAAGGGCTTACAATAAAGTGTTTTCTAAAGCTCCTATGTGCACATAAAGCTGAAATAAAACAGATCAATTTCTTTTGAAATAATAGAGGGAAAAATAAGAAAATTACATAACTCAACCAATTCAAGCTAGAAATTTTTTGTGTTGTAAGTTACAAGGTTCTCTTTGAATTAGCTTCAAACGGGCAGCACAAGATTAAAAACTCTGGAGGGGAAAAGTATACTAATGACTCAACTTGGGGATTTCAAACTACTTAACTAGGGGTTTGTTCCCCCAAAGTGTCCTGTGTGGGATTTTATTCCAGGGAAATGCTTTAGGGGGGAAAGGTGTCTTTGATCAGGTAAATTTAGGAAGCTAACAGGCCAGTCTTTTCTTGCAGCTCCTCACACTAGTCATGAGAAGTGCCTCTGTACAGAAGCCCCAAACTTAGTGTCACTTCTCATCTTCGAGATACACTTGACCCCAGACTCTATGCCATCTGAACACACTGAGAAACTAGAGTTTGGCGGGATACAACCTTAGTATCTCCACACCACACAGTTACTGCTTCTTTACTGTTTTGTTCTTTTTAGCAAGCCTCGGCCCTCGGTTTGTCTTAGGAATTGTCTAACCCTCTCCTTGAGTTGCTGTGAACTCCAAATTTCCACAGAGAGAGAGAGAGGAGTTTCTTTAGAGTTTGGCAGGCTACTTTTGGACTGGACTAATGTTTGCTAGCAAAAAGCTGCTTCGTCATTGATTCTTCTTTTACTCCACTCTGCCAAGAATCTCAGTCACGATGTAGGTTGGCATTCAGGTGAAAGTATCATCAGACACTGGGCAAAAACCAGGAAGCGCCAACTTGCTTCAATTTCAACATGATGGTCTGTTTGAAAGATCATTCGTTTTTTCTTTTGTCAAGGCAGCCACAATTCAATGTTTTTTTTCTCCTCTTCCTCCTCCTTTTCCTCCTCCTCCTCCTCCTCCTCCTCCTCTTCCTTCTTTTTCTTCCTTCTTTTCATCTCCTTTTTCCATCTTCTTTCTTCCTTCCTTCCTTCTTTTTCAGTCTTGGGGATTGAACCTAGAGCTTCATATGTGGGAAACAAGCCCTCTTCTACTGAAATATAGCCCCAGTCTTTCCACCTCCCAGCTTGTACACACACACACACACACACACACACACACACACACACACACACACACACACACTTTTTCTTTTAAAATTACAGCTGCCACAGTGATTTCCTTCAGTACATTTTTAAGTCACTTGCATGGAGACAAGTTGTCATGGAATAACCTGGGTTCCCATGGTGATTTCAAGGGTGGCTTGCGAGTGGAGCCAGGATGACTGCCGCCTAAGGCTCACCTCAACCTCTTGCTCTGAAGCTGTCTCTTCAGTCTGGTTTTGGTTGGGGAACAATTCGCTATGTAATTCAAATAAACCAGCCAGGGGAGAATATCAAAATGACTGAAAGCAAAGCGCTTTGAAACCATGGTAGAAAGCTTGGGGTTACATCATGTGACATGAGCCCCAGCCCAGGACTCCTTGTTCGAGAGAGTGCCTGGTGGACCACAGCTGCCCACCACAGCTTTGCTCCTGAAGAGGTAATGTACACTCCTTCCTTAATGCAGACTCTCAGCAAACTATCTTTACAGAGTAGGAAAAAACAAAACAAAACAAAAAAAACCAACCAGAGATTCATTTTTCAGTTTTGGGTGTTTCCTTAAAGTGAGGCAAGACTAATTGGGGCTTTGGGGACATTTGTTTTGGGGTTTCTGGAGAGTGTCTTATGGCTCTTCATTGAATTAAAGTTCCATGGGTGGGGACAAACTTATTTTCTGTCACAAGGCATGGGATCTCGACTGCATTTCTGTCTCCTAATAAGGAACAGCAGCCACACGTTGGAATAATCCAAAATGATCTTTTTTGGTTATAATGGATTGTTCACAGAATTATTTAAAGTATTTTCCCCTGTGAGTCGTAATCCTAAATCTACATTCTTTCTCAAGCAGGAACCAAGGTTCAAAGAATTTCACTGGAATAAAACAAAGCAAATAAATTTTGTGCCCTTATTTTGCCCACTCTGTTCCTTCCTAATTTTTGCATTTGTAATTTGGCAAATGGTCATTGACTTAACTGGTTTGATGGCTAACGTCTCTTCCATTCTTGAAGCCTGAGTTCCTACAGTCCTCCAAGATATCGCGAGAACATCATTTGGCCAGAGTCTACATGAGGGAAGGTATTTTTACACTTTACCTAAAGTTCTTCATATAGGTTTAGTGTATACTTCCCAAAATGCCTGGAAAGAGAAGTGTTCCAGATTTCACATTTTTCTTCTTTTTGGACTTTGACTATCATATAATGTGATATCCTGGGGTTGGAATTTAAGCATAAAGTTTAATATCATGCATATCTGTGATTTCATTTGCTTGTCTGTTTGGGACAGGATCTCATTTTGTTCCTTGAGCTCATGATGTTCCTGCCTCAGCTGGGATCTCACTCATAGACCATGGATCCCTGTTGATTTTGACTTTCAAGAGACATCAGGTAATTCTAATAGCCAAACACAATTAAAAAAAGCAATCTGTTGCTCAGGGAACAATCTTGCAATGCTAAGGCTTAACAAAAATTGCTTTTTGTTCATAACTTTTATGCACTAATCAGCAGTAAGCCAGTGAACAGGTGAAAAATCAATTTACATTTGAAGTTTATATTAGAACTCTCAAAACTCAAGAAGCAAGATGCTTATGGAACACCTGAATGTTGTGTTTTATGATTTCAGTTTCCTGTACATGGTTTCTATTTTTTAATGTCAAGCCATATGGAGGACATTTATTCAATGTGTGCTTATTAAATTTTTATATTTGCACCAGTTGCATAAACTGCCGAAGAATTATTACAACAAAACTCCAAAGACAGGAGTCTTTGGATAGTCATTTGTTTTCTTTTCTTCTTTTTTATTGCTTTCAGAAACCCGTTTCAAATGGCAGCTTTTCTCCGTTACCCAATTTAAAAACTGTTCACCTCACTTCACTCCCTCACCTCCGTTACCATGCTAGATAGAAATGCTTTTATTCAATTGTATTTTATTGTGATGATTTGTGATTTCTGGAAGAATATGAAAAGAAATAGGCCTGTTATTGCTCTGCCCGTGTTATTGAGAGTGTAGTGTATTACATGACACTGTGACCTCTGTAAAATACTATAAAACTTGCTGGGGATGAAGTTCAGTGGTAGAGCATTTATTTGTCTAGCATGTGTGAGACTCTGGGTTCTAATTCATAAAAACTCATAGAGGACATTTCTCTCTTCTCTCACTGCTGACTGAAGTACTGGCATACTCAAGGTTCTGTTGAATATATTGAGCTGAAATTATGCCGTAATCACCGGGCACAGAGTGTGATGGAGAGGACGTCTAGTTAACCAACCCACGTTTCAGGCAGAGCACACATATGGTTGAGGGGAATATGTTGAGAAGTCCACTTGAGGTGGTGGGTAAGAATTTCAGGGAATGTGCTCAAGGGAAAAGATGCTTGATAAACTTCTCTAGGGGTAGGGAAGTTGACTTAACTGGACATCTTTTGTTTTTTGAAGTGTGTTACAGGATTTTCAGGGCAGAAATGCATAGCTTGAGAGAATGAATGAAAAACTGGTCCTGAAAACAGCCTTTCTTTTTCACCTTTTCTTCATATAGTTGCCTTGAAAAGGAACTGTGGGCGAGGAATTTCACAGATGATTGTCTTAAAAGAATGGCAAAACAGTAACTTTCCCATAGACCTGTATGTCTTAGTCTTCAGTGGAAGTAACTTCTGTTGTTTAACTTCAGAGCGATGATGATTTTGTTTTGTGTTTGTGGTCCCTGGGACCCACAACCTAACTAGCCATAGTTTCCTCTTTTAAGCAGCTGGAGCAGAGTGTAGAGCTAAATACATGCCCCCCCCCATTCCTATGTGAGCCCCTCTGCTTTTGAGGCTACCTTCACTCTTCATTCTGGGGTCAGAACTTCTTTTTTTTGCCTCATTTTCCTCATATATTTCATCTTGACAAACAATATACCTATGCTAGTTAGAAGCAGGTATCAAGAGCCGGAGAGATGGTTCAGGGGTTAATACTCTACCTTGCAAGCAGGAGGTCCTGAATTTGGACCCCAGGTTCCCTATGCACTGGTGGACAGAGCCTGGGAAAACCCAGAGCCAGGCAAAAAGGAGGTGGAGGCAATCCAGGATGATTTCTGAAGTCACCCTTGGCCCTCCACAGGGACACACTTGACAATTGAAGACTGAGCTCTGGGCACATTTGTGAAAAATTGGTAGTTAAGGCAAACCCTGAGGAAGCCTACAGGAGATTGTGTAACACGTAGGCAGATCCAGTCTGTGACGTACTTCGGCCTACTCTGGCCCTTTGCTGTATGTCAAATGAGGTGTGCTCCTCTCTCAGAAATCCCCATGGAAAGGTGTGGCCAGTTCTCTCAGCTCTTGGTATTAGTATGAACTCTCCTGCCAATCTGGACTGTGAACTATAATGGAGAATTGGAAGCAAGAAAAAGCTCCCCTTCTCCCCTGAGCTCTTTGTCCGTGAATTTATTGGCAACATGCATACAAACAGCTACATCTTTTCAGAATCTTGCCTCTTACTACTTTACCTTTTTTTTTTTAACAGAGGTAGTTTATGCAATACTCTCCACTTCCTTCTCCTCCTTGCTCTCTTTCTGCTTCTTTTTCTCCTTCCCTTTCTTTTCCTTTTCTGCTTCCCTGCTTTTTTATTGTCCTCATAGCTTCATAAGAGTAACATAAATGATTTCACATCCCATAAACTAACAATTATCAGCCTTCGCTTTAAGAGCTGGTTTCCATTGATGTGGCCCTACATAAATTGACAAAATAACCAAAGGGCATGTTTTGGATGAAGATTCATAAGACATCTGGTGGCCAGGGGTGCTCAGTGTTCAACCAATTTGCCAAATAATAAAGGCCATACTGTTGTATAAACACAAACACAGGTAGGTAGCAAAGATGATAATTGTATACAGAACCTAAAAACACAAGTGAGTGAAACCATACCTCACTAAATAAAGCACTTATGTGCATTTTCATTAAAAGCAATTCAGTATATAATGAGTATTATTTGTTTATAATATGGCTAATCAAGAACAAATTATTGGCCTTGATCTCCTAACTGTATTTCCAAGTACCTACCAGGCATTTCCCACAAGATGTCCCAGTAGAATTTGAAACTGAGTATCTTTGAATTGAGTTCAACGTTCCTGGAAACCTTTGCCTCTGCCCCACACTTCTTCCTGAGCCTGCTGTCATCACATAGGCTTGCTCCTTGCTTTCCTATTAGGAACTGTACATTGAGCTGGTCATTCGGTTCTTTGTTTAGCTCTGAATTCTCTCTCGAGTGCACACTCTCCTGTCTGACCCTACAGTCATTTTAGATCCTATTTCCTCTGTACCTGAGACCTCTTGTGACTTCAGAAGGCTCATAAAGCCATGGGGTGGAGATAGAGAAAATATCAGTTTCTACTTACATTGTTGTGTGCCTTTTATCTCTGATTTTTATGATGCACAGATGAGTATGGTTATCCATGTAATAAATAGTGGTTACATACAAGACTATGTGCTCACAAATTTCTAATACAGTCCTCAATTAAAATAGTTTGAATATGGTCAAGGTAGATAACTTCAGTTCGTTTTCTGCTTGCAGTCTAACTTACTCTTCATTCTGTCAGTCATGCGTTCGTTAATACAGCAGAACACACAGAACAAATAAACAGGACGTATGTATTAAGAATTAATTTTACTTAAAAGATTTGAATGAATAAATTGATTCTCATATTGAGATCCCAGTGTTGGCTCCTGGTCTTTGGATTTCAACCAGTTCGAAGAGGAAGGACCACATGTAAAATACATCCACTTTGCTTCCTTGATCAGTTTCCCACCTACATCATCTCCCTATACCACACAACTGATTATGTCATTCTCTAGCAGGAAAATAAGCCCCTGTTGATGTTAAATTCCTTGTAAGATGAAGCCCACATTCCCCCGAGAGAACAAGGGAAGATAGCATATGTTGGTGAGTTGCTTCTGAGATTTGTGGAGTTCTGTGACCAGAGCATCTGCCGAGAATATGGAAAGAGGGAAGGCAGAATAGTGTTAATGCTCTGGAGTCAGATGACAGAGATTTAAATTCTGTTTCTATGATGTGTGATCTTGTATAAATTTCTATCTCCAGAACTGGGTTTCTCAACTCTTAAAAGGCACAAGTATGTATGGTTCTTAGATTATAAAATAACACATTGAAGACAGCAAGATGGCTCAGTGGTAAAGTGTTTGCCACACAAGCCTGACAACCTGAGTTTAATCCCTGGACCCCACATGGTGGAAGGAGAGAACTGAATTCCCCAGTTACCCTCGAACCTCCATATGTATTCCATAGCATATATACACCCTCATGCACACATCGCACACACACATTGCACACACATGCACCCACACATTACACACACATAGAGAAAGAGAGAGATGCGCACGCAGCTAATGATAAATAAAATATCACATATGATGCATATGGATCTGTAGGTTAAATAATATATGATAGCACTTTGTGCATGTGCAATTCAGACTCTATTAGAAAATCTTCCACCGAGGGATATTGCTATGGCTTGAAAGGTCTCCCAAGGTTTACACGCTGGAAACATAGTCCCCAATGCAAGTGTGCTGGGAGGTAGGGTCTAAAAACAGTGATCACATCATGAGGATTCATAAATTTATTAGTGTTATTATTGTAGGAGGCATTGAGTCATTATAAAAAGGCAAGCTCGGATCCCTCTTGCTCTTTGACTTTTTGCCAAGACATGATGAAACATGAAGGCCTTGTTGGATGGCAGAACCATGCTCTTGACTTTTCAGCTGTCTGAACGATGACTGGATACTTTTTTTCATAAATGACCCAGTGTCAGGCATTCTGTAATAACACAGAAAATGAATGAAGACAAATGCTTGCTGCATTCTAGGTAGAATGAATTTCTTAAAAGAAATGACACATTGAGGCCTGGGGAGATGGCTCAGTGGATAAAGCAGCTGCACTAACCTACAAGTGTGAAGTCCAAAGTTTGGAGTCCCAGAACCCACCTAGAAGTTGGGCAGGCATGGCTCTCTTGTAACCCCAGTCTGCAGGAGACAAAGATGGATCCTCAGGGCAAGTTGGCTGGCTTGACTAGCCAATCGGTGAGCTCTGGGTTCAAGTGACAGACCAGCCTCAGTAAATAAAATAGAGCGTGATTAGGACATCCGACATTCATTTTAGGCCTCCACATGCACATCTACACATGTGAACCTATGCACATGCAAGGTTGTTCACATGCATGCACGCCACATACACATGCACATCCTCATGTTCTCTTTCATATGTGGTTCTAACATTAAGCCTCCAGGAGGAGGCTTAGGCTGTAAGAAACTTCTAGTCCAAAAGCTTTGCTTAGCAGCACTTGGTGATTGACACAGAACAGATGACTATAGATCACTCAGCTCCAGGTTGGACATCCAACCCTTTCCCCTCAAGAACAGAAATTTAAATTAAAAATGAGAAAATGAGTGAAAACTCCCGAGTCTTTGAGGTGTCTTTTTGACCTCTACTGAAAAACTCATGAGTAACTTTATCTGGCATATTTTTATGAGAAATTATATGTATATAAACATACACTTATTTTAGATAGGTAGATAGACAATATTTCTTTTGTATACAAGTATAACATTAATATAATAATTCTTTGAAACTTTAAAATTTTTGACAATAGTACTGCATATCTAATGAATATAGATGATACTGTTTTACTACTTTTTTTATTTTAAGGATTGTTGCAGTTCACCTGCATGGTGGCTGTTAAAATCACCATTAATGGCTTAAGGGAACAAGGGGTTTATTCTCTTACTATAGTCCAGTTACAGTTCTTAGTCAACATTGATGGGAGAGTTAACATCAGGGCTGAGGAAAGTGGCCATCTTCACATAATGGCTGAAAGAAGGACGATCCTTCCCTGCCAGACCAGCATGTCTGGCCAAGTATATGCAAGGATGTCTAATTTCTAAAACAATTTCTCCATTTTATTCACTTGCCCTGGGACTAGTCCCACCCACCATGGGCTTGGCCTTCCCCATCCACTGGACCATCTCCTGCAGGTTTGCTACGAGCTTAATTTAACTACTAATTCTCTACAAATGTGCCTGGAGCTCAACCCCTCAGCTGTCAAGTTGACACCTGTAGCTAACTATGACAAAGATACGTTCTAGAATATATATTCAAGTGGTAATAATAAAAAAGAAAGAAATTGCAGGTTGAGATGTGAGCTAAAATAATGGAAATGTTGCAGCAGTAATCACAGAGTGTCCTGCTGGAGTAATGTGAGAACTGTCTCGGAGAAATGAGGTTGGAGCACTACAGCAGGTTTGACTTCTTTTTTTTATATAGTTCTGCAAAGTATTAATTACCATTACATCATAACCAACCTTATCCTGTAAGAATACAACAACTTCATGCAACACTCAGAAAACTAAAGCAGCACCTTTATTTTATACATACAAACAGTATAAAACGTTTATTATGTAAGAGATGTGTTTTGTTTACAATATATTATATTGCTTCAATCCAATGCGAAGACTTCATACATTATATTCCTTATTTCATTGTGTTTACAATATATTATGTTGTTTCAATGCCACTAACACAGTGTAATTTTTTTGTTTTGCTTTTCAATACTGAACTGTCTAGAATAATGTATACATTTCAAGATAAAGGAGGGCAATTAAAAAAACTAATTTAGACAAATTTCCAAATACTTGACAATAAAATTTGAAATGCTATAACTTCAACACTATTAACTGTTGTGTCCAAACCCTGGTGATTTATGCGTTTTGACCAACTGAATCTCTCTAATGTTCCAAGCCCTTTAATACCACGAATGCACTATCATTTTTGCAAATACCTGCCAACTAAACACTGAAAAGATAAGTTTGGCAACTGACCAACTGAAATCATATGAAATCTGTCCCAAAAGGACCGAAAGAGGAAAATCTATACCATCATGCTAGACATACTTAGAAAACTTAAAAGGAAGAGTAAATATCAGCCTCGTGATTTATAATGAAGCTAATAAAATTCAGGCCAGAATTCTAAAGTGAAATGAACATTATTTGAACACTCAACACATGAAAGGTTAACAAAGGCTGTGAACTTGGTGTAATTTAAAACGTTGCAGATGTCGGAGTTCACCAGATGTAATTGGATTCAGGTGGATCGTGCCGCTCTCCCGGCTTTTTAACTGAAGGCGTGTGCTGCCCGAGCCCGGCGCCTGCTGGCTTCAGGGCATGCAACAGGCTGGCTCCATACCCTGCAAAATGATTCACAATTTAAAAGAAAAGAAACTACAAAACAGGCTCTTCAGATTCTTCATTAACTATTCAAAGGAAATCCATTTTCCCCTGTTCAACCCCAAGTGGAAGACCACAGCGACCACAAGAGAGCTACCTGACTGAAGAAATGTGACAGGTTCGAGATCTCTACTGAATGAAAACCCATTTTATGAACTTCCTGAGTTGTGCTTTCCATTGGACGTGTCCATCACTGTTTGGATTTCAGTCATGTAGAGACCCCCGCCCCCTGCTTCTTTTCTTTAATTTTTTTTTTTCAATGACAAGGTCTCAGGTAGGCCAGTCTAACCTGGAAATCATACTGGAGCTGAGGATGACCTTGAATCCTGATCCTCTTGCCTCTGTCTCGCAAGTGCCAGGATGATTTGTGTGTACCGCCAAACCCAATGTTTATGCATGCTAGGGAAGCCCTGTACCAGCGGAATGCCACCTCTGGTCCAGCATGTAGAAACTCTAGATGGAAAGTCTGACTGATGGAAGGCTGTCTGTCCTCTACTCAAGGTTTGGGAAGGATCCACGCTGGGGATTTGGGCATTGATTATTTTCCATCGCACTTGCAAACTGCCTATTTTATGTCAATCCAGGTCCATGTAGAGTCCTTTTGAAACGATTCCTTAACAATGGGGTTCTGCTCAAGGTGGCATCTGTCTGTCTGTATCCTGGCTATATGTGAACTATAATACTTAAGTTAGGCAATTCAGGGCCCCGTCTCCTTCCATCGTGAACCTCTTTCTGGAGGTGTTTGGGACACGGACTTGTGATTTCCTAAAACTGATCCAAGACAGCAATTACACGTCTCCTTCATCCCGCACATCAGAGCCAGTCAAGCTCAGCATTTCCTTTGTTCCTCGTGGTTGTGAAATGCAAGCATGCTGCCATTTGAGAACAGGATACTACTGCTCCTGGATGCATTTCTCTGAATTGTCAGTCCTTAAGCTAGTAGCTTAATGCACTGCTGTGAATCCCTCCATGTTTCTTGTAGTGCCGCCCTCCCTGCTGGGCAGGAAAGCCCAGCTGGAGTCGGAGTCAATGGGTCTGTCTGGGGATTCTCCTCCCTTCTCAGATGCCTGGGTGCCTGGGACCTCCCAACATGTCGCCCCATTGGGAGTCTGCTTTTACCAGAACTGCGTGACTCAGAGCTTCCTGGTGACCTCCCTCCTTTTTCTTCGTCAATATACAAAGCAGCTGGGTGGCCTGTTCCAGACAGCACATTTACATTTGGATCCATGCAGTGCCTCTCTCTGAAGGAGCTACTGAAGGCAGATGAACCAGTGTAGTTGACAGTGGGTGCAGTTCGGAGGCCTGATGGAGTTCATTCATTCATTCATTCATGCATTTATGCATTCATTCATTCATGCAGTCACTACAGAGGGTCTCTGATTTGCCTTGTCTTGAAAGAGCAACTGGGTGTATTGATAGGAACAGCGCCCTTATGTCTACCCAACTGTCATTTTTCTTGATGATCTCCCAATCCTTTGAGGGGATAATTTCATTTCTTCTGGACTCCTAGTGCAGTTAGGAATGTCTGATCTTGTGGGAACCATGCCCACCATCCCTCCAGTCTTTACCACACTTCCCTAATCACTCCTGGGCCACTCATTAGCAATACTAGACTACAAAATATTGTGATTCCACACATCTCTCTTCTTCCTGCTCTCCGCCATGCGGTCATGTCACAGCGGCTCTGTCCTCTCCTGGCCATGTGCCCGTGGCAGCTCTCCCTGTTCACTCTGACCTGAGGCTGTCTCCTTGGCTCTAGTGCTCTCCAACCTTAAGGCTATGGTTTTCTCCTTGTCTCCTTTGGATCCAGCACTCAAGAGTTTCTTCCCTTTTTTCTTGTTTTATGGAAAATCCCTCCTTTACCCTCTTAGTGTGCTATGGTTTAAATCTTTGGCTCCAGAACACAGGAACCCCAGGGAGGAGAAACCCCATAACACCCTGGAGTGAAACTTGGGGACCTTTGCAAGTGAGTCTTGAGATGTATGGTCTAACTTCTGCTTCAGGTTGTCACCCCTCTGCCCGAGGACTTCTGGAAAGTTACTTTGATTCTGGGACAACCTTGTCATTTGAATCCCACTTGAAGGGGACATCATTCAATTATCCTATTAGAAGAGCGATTGCCCAGAGGAGTTGCATGTGCTCACCACCCCCAAAGCCACCACTGATCCAACTACTTCAAATCAATTTCTTATTGCAGCCCATACCAGATACCAAGGTATCCTAAAATAGACACATTCCTACATCTAAATATATTACATATTCTTCAGAATAATATAATCTCAACATGAAGTAAATTACAGATTATAATAAATATATTATTTATAATGTAAGTTCACATAAATAAAAATATTAAAAATATCAGAAAGCTATTATTTTCTATCAATACCTGAACTAGCGCTTTCCATAATCATAGGGCTGCATTCACCAGCCCTTTGGAGTCCACTGATCTAGAAAGATACCTGATGCTTAGGTGATTTGTTTGTTTTAGAGACAACAAGTCATGATGCTCTGCATCTTGGTTAATGAAGTGTGTGTGACCTTAGGGTGATGTGAACACCCTGTGATTGACAGTTACCTACAGGTGTACTCTTGACCACTGAGAACTGAGCAAACTGACAAACTAGAAGGTATGCTTTGGTCTTGCCCCACTCTTAGTGGTTTCTGCAGACATGGTGTGGACAGTTCCTTTGGCGCCTGATGCTGGGGTCACTGTCCTGCCATGACAACACTTGCTCCTTTAAACTGAGTCATGTATGTATCAGAACTACAGAAGAACAACTGGAAGACATGCTTAGGAGACTGGGTTCTAGGTGCCAGATGTGGGAAGCTGTTATTTAGTTTACTTGTTGATTGATAAGCCCCCTTTCAGACACACCTTTTCTTTCTAGTCAGCCATGTGACCCCCAATGTCTAAACTCTTGCTCAGCCCAGAGGAGAGACACCAGCCAATGCTGACTGGAAGATTCAGCAAGCAGCATATTGTATGTAAAATGAGTCTGTGGTTTATTTACCCAGTGGGTTCATTTGGGTAGTCAGTAGATTTGAAAACAAACAATAAACAAACAAAAGATGACATTAGAATGGCTCTCCTACAGAGACAGGCCTTCGCTTTACTTGAAAAGAACACCTAAAATATTCCCATTACCTCTAGAAATTGTACAAAGCACGCCTTGGCATGTTTTAAGCCTAAATTGATAGATTTTGATTTCTGAAACCAGAGGGAAACAGAGAGCAAACCCATATTTCATTCAAAATCTTCAGGGCTGGGCTAGATCTTCATGACAGAGCACCTTCCGAGCAAATGGTTTGAACCCAGCACCACAATGATAATTTAAAGATAATCTTTAGACGATGATTTTTTTGTTGTTGTTGACCTACTTTGCGTCATGACTTGAATGTGAGTTGTTCCCCGCAGACTCATGTGCTTGCATCCTTAGCTGATGTTGATGTTTGGGAGGGTCATGGCACCTTTAGGAGGTGGAGCCTTGCTGGAGGAAGGCACATCACAGGTGACTGGCCTTGGGGATAGGTAGCCCAGCCCTGCTTCTGCTAATGGTCTGCCCTCGCAGTCTGCTGGTGGCTCTCGGTCTCCATGACGATGGACATGACCTGAGCCTCCTCCAGCTTCTGCCGCCTACCATGCCTTCTGCTACAGTGGACTACGGCTTCTCTCTGGAACCATAAGCCAAATAAATCTCCTTTTTCTCCCTCAAGTTGCTCGAGTCTGAGTGTTGTCTCACACAGCAGCAGCAGAGAGTAACTGCGACACTGTGTTACTAAACCAACTTGTGTTACACATTTAACCAAGAAAAATCTGTGGTGGTGTTTTACAGGTCTGATGATTTCTCCAGCAACACTTTACTTTTTACACCATGCTGGCAGGGAAGGAAAGGAGTGTGGGGTGGGGTAGAGAAGTTGCACTGCCAGCAAGAAACTGAGCCCCCCTGCATAGATGCTCCCCGCTCACTTTTATTGCAGTGTCTCCCATGCCAGCCTTCTCGACACTGGCATTTGTTGGGTTCTTGGCACGTTCCATGTGCTCCACAGCCAGGCTCGCAGACAGCTAGAACCAGAAGGGAGAAAAAACAAGGTTCCTGAGACACTTCCCTCCCTCCCTTCCTCCCTCCCTCCCTCATTTCCTTCCTCCCTCCCTCCCTTTCTTCTTTACTTCCTTTTATTCTTCTTTTTTTCCTTCCTTCCTGTTTTACTCTTCCTCCCTCCCTTCCTTCTCCTTCCTCCTCCCTTCCTCCCTCCCTCCCTCCCTTCCTCCCTCCTTCCCTCCCTTCCTCCCTCCCTCCCTTCCTTCCTCCCTCCCTCCCCCTTCCTTCCTTCCTCCTTCCCTCCCTCCCTCCATCCCTCCCTTCCTTCCTTCCTTCCTTCCTTCCTTCCCTCCTTCCCTTCTCTCTCTCTTTCTTTCTTTCTTTCCTTCCTTTTCTTTCTCTCTCTCTCTCTCTCCTTCCTTCCTTCCCTCCCTTCCTTCCTTCCCTCCCTTCTCTCCCTCCCTCCCTTCTCTTTCTTTCTTTCTTTCTTTCTCTCTTTCTTTCTCTCTCTCTCTCTTTCTTTCTTTCTTTCTTTCTCTCCTTCCTTCCTTTTCTTTCTTTCTTTTTTTTTAAATTTCTTTTCTTTTTTTTTCTTTCCAGAACTGTATAGCTAATTTTCTTTAGACTAAGTTAGTGTTGGCTTCATCTCCCAACATTTTTTTCTAAGCTAATCTCCAGCTAAAAGTCAGTTTTGGAGGTTTTTTTTTTAATTCCTTAAGCATGCTCTTAAGCCTTGTCCTTCTCATTCACAAAAGACTCTTAGTAGGGTTTTAAAACTGTTGCATTATGACTGTTCATTTCTCTTGGGAAATCTCCTAATAGATAAAGCAAACAGTAGTGGCAATAAAGAAATTCAACTGTTTGTATATAAAACTATTTTGTATGCATGGACCCCCCCCACAATGCCTATGAGCTACATAGTGGAAACATATATGTCAATGAAAGGGTTCACCTGTGATACTCAGGCAACATGCAACAGGCATGGAAGCTACATAGTGAGGAAGGATGGTTGGTTCAGTGACCCCATAGCCCAGACCACAGCAGCCTGTGTGGTACTTACGCTTAGAGCAGAGGTCTCCTTGGTAACCTTTGGAGCACTTACATTTGCTTTTACCAATGCATTTACCTCCATTTCGGCAGGGTTGTGGGCACTTGCCTGCAATAGACCAGAAAACAGCTAAGTAAGGAAAGACCCAGGACTTCCTTCAGCAGGAATCACACCTGTCAAAGGACACAAAGCTTTGAGAGGACACATGCTTTTAAATAGCTGCTATTTCCATTTGCTTAAGATCTGCTCAGGCTTTTACATTATTTTGTTTTCTAGGGGTGGGGGACAGGCTCATATACTGACATGAATATATACATATATATGTATATATAATGTCTCTTCTTCCACAATGAATATATCACCCAAATGCATAACAACATAACTTTTAAACTAACTTGACTTATAAATAAGTTATTAAAAAATTATTTACTTGAAAGACAGGGAGAGAGAAGGCATGTGGGCTTCCAGGGATTAGACTCAGGTCTTCAGAATTGTGATCAGACACCTTACCTACTGAGCTAGCCTATCCGCCCATATATACTTTTAATTTAATATATACCATAACTAAAACCTAATATACAAATGTCTTGCTAAATGAGATTTTTCTCTGATTTTTAGTTTTTGAATAGCACATTTTTCTGGAAGCAAATCTATGCCGATAGCTGATGGCAGAGTCTTAGCCAAGGATCATCCAGAAAGCAGGCTTGTACACAGATGTTTACTAGGGGAAGTAGGCCTTGGGAAGAAGAATGGAGACACAGGAAGAGTTAACAGGGAAGGATAACACAGGAGTGTGCTTAGGGGCCAGCCAGTACTGTGGGCAGATGGACTCTGTCCTACTGGGTCACCCAAGGCCTGGTACGGCATCATTAGAGAGCTGTCTGAGAAAGGGTGAGCAGAGCATTTGATTAATGGAACCTGATATCCACTGGATCAGTTGACCCCAGAGGAAAACCTCTCACTTCCATGTTGGAACAGCAGCATGGGATCTGTAAACACTCAAAGGTATCTTGGGGAGAAAAACTGTGGAACAGGTCTACAGAGGCTCTGCAGCTTGTCCCTGTGCACATTGGGTTGCTAGAGCAAAGACTGAGCAAACCTGGCCTGGCAGACTTGAGGCAGGACACAGCTCCGCATTCTCTGGACTGTCTTAGACCCTAACGAGACACCATTCTTTCTGTCATCTCCCCAGCCAATGGCTATTGCTAAGGCTTTACAGATCTCTGAGTCCCAGCACTTGAAAACCAGAACGGGGTTGTAGCTGTAAAAAGTATGCAACACTTTTCTCCTTTCTTACTATACAAGTATTCATTTGCTCTTTACAGTCTAGAATTTGCCTCCTGAAGGCTGACATTTCTGAGGTGGGAAATAAAGGATGGTCAACCCACAGTTGAAGTCACACCCTAGGGATCGCAGGATAACATTGCAAAGAACAAGCAGCCCTGGCTTTCCCAAGTGGATCAGTTGGCTTTCTGTTCTTATTCTTTTTTTCTTTTCCTTTTTACTTTAGCAGGACAGTCGTTACGAAGACTTCTTGGACATGCTGAAAGCTGATGAGATCTTTGTCATAGGACAATTCACCTTTCATTCTCTAAACCTTTCTTATGGCTCCAAAGGGGGAAAAAAAAAGATTTGAAAGAAACAAACTACTATGTATTTTACTAACAAGAATTACTATTCATGACAAAATAAGAGAGCTTCATATGGAAAATCATTTTACTAAAAATACTTTTTTTGCATATTTAAAATTGCACAAAACAACATTCAGTCATCATAGAGACAACATATACACAATACTGAGAGATTAGAATCTCTCAAAAAGCTGGAACAGGGCTGGAGAGGTGGCTCAGGGGTTAAACCTCCGCCTTGCAGGCGGAAGGTCCTGAGTTCGGATCCCAGATCCCACGTATAGACGCCAGGCGGAAGCGGGGGCGGCCTGCGCTTCTGGTCCTGGTAGGGCGGAGCCTGTGAATCCCGGGGCAGAAGGAGGTGGAGGTGTCCATGGTGGTTTGCGAATTCGTCCGTGGTTCTACACATACATAGACACACACACACACACACACACAGACGCGCGCGCACATACACACGCACATGCACACAGTTGAATAAATAATAATAATAATAATAATAAAAATTAAAAAAAAAAAGCTGGAACAGACTAGATTTTGGGATTTTTTTTCCCCTGAAGTCAGTATATTCCAGAAACAAGTATTAAAATAATCTTCATAATAAAACACAACCCTAAATGCTCCCTCCCTCTTTCCCTCCTTCCCTCCTTCCCTCCTTCCTTCCTTCCCTCCCTCCCTCCTTCCCTCCCTTCCTCCCTTTTTCCTTCCCTCTCTCCTTTTGCTTCCTTCCTTGGTCTCAGGTAGCCCAGATTTGCCTGGAGCAGGCTGCTTCCACTAAGCTACATTTCAGCTCCAAACACTGTCTTTCGATTGACTACTAAAAGTTCAAACAAGTTCTTTTGGCTAGAGTTGGCTATAAGCACACAATTTACTCTTGTTATGGTCTCAACTCTTATGTGAAGGATAGGAATCTCTAACACTACATTTCTGAAGAAGCTCCTAACTCCTAACCCCCATAATATCCATAAGATTGAATTCTGTGTCAGTACCCCACAGTACTTTGTGTTTTTCTTCTCTTCAGGCAAATGAGATGTATAGTGGGATGGTAATTACAGGCTGGGAGAGACAGAGTGGAATTCTTGGTGAGTTCTAGGAGGAGTGAAGCTGGTGACTGGGATAAGGCAGAATGACTAAGAGGGAATCCTTTCATTGATTCCATGGCTCTTTTTTGGAAAAAGGGATCCTTCGCATTCTTCTCAGCCAGGAAGGGGATAGGACCTTCTTTTCTGGCTATTACATGATAAGAGTGATTTCAGAGGACTGTTTGGTCTTAGCTAGTTCAAAGACTACAGGAGAAATCTTTTGATCTGATGGGCTTAATATTCAGACTCCTGTGTGTTTAATATTGACTTCCTTTTTCTAGAAAAAGTTTGTAATCAAATTGTGTCCATCTGACAAGGGAAAACTGAGTCAACCTAAGAGATTACACATTTTTATTTAAAGAGACCCAGCATTGTCTGAAGGCAAATGGATTTAACTAAGTTTGAAAAGCCAGCATTTTTTAGTGTAAGTAGTGGAAAAGACCTTGTGAGAACACCACCAATCATAAGGTAGTAATAAAGTGAAGACATTAAATGTACTTCCTAAGATAGTAATAAAGTAAAGACAGTAAAATGTCCTTCACCCATGTGACTGTGGGATCACTTAATGCTAGGATTTCCTTTCCTGGACAAAAAGATCAAAAGGGTTCACAAGTGACATTGTGCTGGGCCTAGAATGTTAAATGGTTTTAATTATTTTCTCCAGTATTCTAATTTTTTGCAGAGAATTTTTATTCTGATAATTTGTATAAGAACCTAACTTAGTTTTTGTTTATCTGTAATGTGATGCAAATAATTCATATGGTATTTTTAAATGTTATTCCACTACAGACGCTTAGAAAACCCATGAACCTCAAATAGCAAGATGTAGGCTTATATGACCATACAGAAGCCTCTAACCATGGTTTTGCTGACTTAAGAAGTGTATCTCGGGGCTGGAGAGGTGGCTCAGGGGTTAAGCCTCCGCCTTGCAGGTGGAAGGTCCTGAGTTCAGATCCCAGATCCCACGTATAGATGCCAGGCGGAAGCGGGGGCGGCCTGCGCTTCTGGTCCTGATAGGGCGGACCTGTGAATCCCGGGGCAGAAGGAGGTGGAGGCGTCCATGGTGGTTCACGAATTCATCTGTGGTTCTACACATACACAGACACACACACACACAGAGACACACACA